>CAUYSK010047085.1:0-58595 GCA_963575035.1 Avahi laniger | reverse complement strand
CCGGCGCCAGTTTTGGTCCACGTTTCGGTTTCGGGAGAAATTGAAACTTAGGCCTATTTCAGGAAATTCAGCTTGTCATGGAGTCACTCCTGCTCTTACTCCTATATTTAACAAACAACTAAAAGCAAGCACGGTTACAGAAGTAAATGGCATTAGTTACAATCAAAGAGAACATATTTTTTTAATCTCAAACAATTTGTTCCACACAAAACAAAGTACATTCTCCTACTATCAATTCTTGCCTTTCAGATTCACTAGTGAATTCCACCTCCCATTTAAGAAAGAAAGAAAAGTTTTTCATTTCAAAAGACACAGAAAAAATATTTTACAAAACCAACCCAATATCCACTCCTGATAAAACTCTTAGCAAACAAGGAATAGGAGGGAATTTCCCTGAATCATATAAAGGGCATTTATGAAAATCTACAGCTAACATCAAACTTACTGGCAAGAAAGAGCAAACCACTGATAAGTGTAACATGGATGAATCTCAAAATAGTTATGTTGAGTTAAAGAAACTAGACAAAAGAGTACATATTGAATGATTTCATTTATATAAAACTCTAGAAAATGCAAGCTATTAAGCAGATTATGGTTGCGAAGGGACACAAGGAGGGAGAGGAGGGATGACCAAGGGTCAAGGGGGAACTTTCTGGGTCTTACCTTAAAGAAAGAATGAATGGCAGCTGTAGCTTCACTGCGAATCCTCAGTATAGAACCCAGGACATTAGTCCTACACCTAAGGTGAGGATACTGTCTCAGGTACTCCAGAGGATGCCTCTCTTTATATTTGATAGGGAAAGCCTGCCAATAAATGGAAAAAACAAATTAGAAACTAAAAAAGACACAGTTTAATAAAATCAGTTTGTAAGGCATTTCTTAAATAGTGTTTTAGAACAAAACTAAGATATTTTCCTTCTTTGCTTCTTAATTGATTACAGTCCACATTATTTCCACCAGGTAAGTGGGATGGTGGTGGAATCAAAGATGTACACTTGAATCCAGCTCTACTACTTATTAGCCAAGGACTTGGACTTGGCTTCTGAATGACTTATAGCTTATAAAATGACAAATAATTCTTAGCTTTGGAGGTTAAATTCAGATTATTGAAACTAGATTCACCATAATTGTATTAGGATTTGGATTCTTCATTACCTTTTTCCCCATATGGAAATAACTGAGTGTTAAAGTTATAATAAAGAAGCTTTATTAAAATAAGTAATGTTAAAATGGATATATTTAAAAACTGGAGATAACTGAAACATTAGAATGGTGTATGTTTTTATCATTTAGTGTTTAAGATTTTTTTTTTTTTTTTTGAGACAGAGTCTCGCTCTGTTGCCCGGGCTAGAATGAGTGCCATGGCGTCAGCCTAGTTCACAGCAACCTCAAACTCCTGGGCTCAAGCAATCCTTCTGCCTCAGCCTCCCGAGTAGCTGGGACTACAGGCATGCGCCACCATGCCCGGCTAATTTTTTCTATAAATATATTTTTAGTTGTCCAGATCATTTCTTTCTATTTTTTAGTAGAGACAGGGTCTCGCTCTTACTCAGGCTGGTCTCGAACTCCTGACCTTGAGCAATCCGCCCGCCTCGGCCTCCCAGAGTGCTAGGATTACAGGCGTGAGCCACCGCAACCGGCCTAAGATGTTTTTTTAGTAGGTTTTTTTTTTAAGTTTCAGGTGGAGACTCAGGGTTCTTAGCCCTGGTTTTTCATTTGGGTTTGGAGGGAGCAAGAGAGAAAAAACACTGATTTGGGAAATTATGTGAAATAAGACTTTCAAAAAAGTTTGGAAAGCAAGGCCTAGTGACATGCAAGTTTAAATGGGTAAGGAGGGTATGCACAGAACTCTAGAAGAAAACTAAGAGTCAGTGACTGGCCTCAGCACAATACAGGCAGACAAAGGAGCAGACAGAAATCAAAACAGCAGTGTCTTGTGGGAGAACAGAATTCTAGAACCTTAAAACTGATGATGGAGGCTGGGTGTGGAGGCTCATGCCTGTAATCCTAACACTCTGGGAGGCCAAGCAGGAGGATTACTTGAGCTCAGGAGTTCGAGACCAGCCTGAGCAAGAGCAAGACCCTGTCTCTACTAAAAACAGAAAAATAAGCAGGGCATGGTGGCAGGCGCCTGTAGTCCCAGCTACTCGGGAGGATGAGGCAGGAGGATCGCTTGAACCCAGGAGTTTGAAGTTGCTGTGAGCTAGGCTGACACCACGGCACTCTACTCAAGGCAACAGAGTGAGACTTTGTCTCAAAAAAAACCAAAAAAAACTACTGATGATGGATTATATTTGCTATTTATGGTTAAAGATCTAGTGAAATTATTTGAGAAAGGAGATTATTATAATCTGAACACTACTATTTAATACAGGATAATGTGAAGAAAAGGAAGTTGAACAGAACTAGTCAAGAAAACTGATAGGAAGAAAAGAGCTTTATATGTGAAGAAGGAAGGATATATAGGAATGATAAGGATTTGGCCACATTGAAAAGGAATCTTTGGTTATTTCTTTGGTGAATAGGTTTACAGGAAAAGAATATCTTTAATTACAAATGAGTTCTGGGTTAGAGTTGTATAATAGCCTTCCCCCCATCCCCATCCTAGCTTTCTTTCATTAATCCTTGAACTTAGGTTAAATATAATTTGAAAAGCTATTAATAATATATTCACAGTGCCTTACAGATTGAATGTTTTTTTCACTTATTTCTGCCAAGGACTGGATTTGGATGAATGTTCTTGATATATGTGTAGTAACAAATTGAATTTGCTTCTAGCCCCCAAATTGGGTTTTTAACTAGTCTAAAATCTCAGTGGCATTTTTGTCATATTTTGCCAAATGAAGAACCCTTAGTTCTTGAAGAGGGAAAACCTGATGGATTTAACTAGTTTGAGTTTAACACATTGACTGCCACACTAGAAAAAAAATATTTCCCTGGGGCCATGGTGTTTTATTATGAAAATAGAATAAAACTTCAAAAACAAAACGACCCTTTCTAATTCAATGAAAAATTTATTATTTGTTTTCTGTGCATGAGTTATATGTAACTTGAATAATATTAATAGTTCACCCGGCTCAAGGTAAAGAGACATGTGAGTTACATATGCTTGACAAGGCTCCAGGCTCAAAACTATCCTGAGTTAAATACAACTCACATGGCAGTTAATGTGTTAAAAACTCACTCCTTTAATCCTTGGATTTAAATTTCTTATTTATGATTACCTAGTGTAGATTTTGCTTTAGGGCCATAGGGAGTATTTTTAAGATTTTTTTTTTTTGAGACAGAATCTCACTGTGTTGCCCAGGCTTGAGTGCCGTGGCGTCATCTTAGCTCACAGTAACCTCAAACTCCTGGGCTCAAGCGATCCTCCTGCCTCAGTCTCCCCAGTAGCTGGGACTACAGGCATGCGCCACCATGCCCAGCTAGTTTTTTCTATATATTTTTAGTTGTCCAATTAATTTCTTTCTATTTTTAGTAGAGACGGGGTCTCGCTCTTGCTCAGGCTGGTTTTGACCTCCTGAGCTCAAACAATCCGCCCACCTCAGCCTCCCAGAGAGCTAGGATTACAGGCGTGAGCCACTGCGTCCGGCCTATTTTTAAGATTTTAATGCTGTTGTTTGTTGTTAATTTTTCTAAGCCCTTCATTAATTTTGCTTTCTTTGGCTACCTTTCTGTTTCTTTTCATTTAGTTGGCTTTGTGGTATTTATCCTTGCAGAGCATGGTTCAGTTCCCTTTGTTTTTGGATAGCTTCGCCAGTTGTTTTTTGGGGAAGGGCTATCAGTGGGGCAACAAAAATGATAACTGCTTAAGGTGAAACTGTTATACCATACCAAGTAAACTGGAATTATTGATGTTATTTTTAGAAACTTGTCCCAGAATACTTCTTGATTTTCTTAGAAACAAGGTCTCGCTATGTTGCCCAGGCTAGATTCAAACTCCTGGGCTCAAGTGATCCTCCCACCTCACCTCCCAAGTATCTTGCACTAGCATATTCATGTGGCAATAAGATGTCAGTTGAGCAGTACAGCTGTAGATAAATTAAACCCATGCACCAACTAATCTATGTACTATGCAGACCTGGTGCCTACTCTCACAGAACTAATGCTCTGGTAGAGGCCATGGACAGACTGTAATTACCACCCTGTTTGACAAACTGCCCTCACGTAGGAAGTACAGAGTACTGTTGGTACATATAAGGGAGTGACTGTCCCAAGACTTCAAGGGTCAGAAAAAGTTTTCTGCAGGAAACCTTCCATAAAGTTTATAACTGTGGCAGTTATGCTTACTGCTGAAGCCTCTGAAAGTAGGGAGGAGATTGACTGGGAAAAGTGGGGCTTCAGTATTCACTCTTTAACGTAGCTTTAGTGAGAAAACTTCAGTTTCCCCCTCTGGTTTTTTGTTTTGCTTTTTAAAAAAAGTGAACGATTTATATGTTTTGCTTTTTTTAAAAATCATATTCTTTCAGGTCCGTACAGGAAGCTGATACGTCCCATCCCTATAAAGACCTGAAGAACTCTTCTTTCAAGTACTCGTGAAAAGACAGAGGAGTTATATTGGACCTTCTTTGGTAGTAAGGTCAAAGAAAACTTTTCTTCCATAAGAAAACCATTTTCCCCCTTTATAATAACTCCTTTTACTCTATCGGTTTTCCATTAGTGGCTAAAGTCTATCTTTGGTACTTCAAAACTCATAAAAAATAGCCAGTAAGGGAGATACTTCTCCAGATCTATTTGACAGGCAGGGTCCCTTACCTCTTAATAGTTTCCTACTCAATGCTGTACATAATCAGATTTCTTTTTCTTAGTGGTTAATTTATTTATATTTTTAGAGACAGAATCTCACTCTGTTGCCCAGACTAGAGGACAGTGGTGTGATTATGGCTCACTGCAACTTCCAACTTCTGGGTTTCAAGCCATCCTCCTACCTCAGCCTCCCAAGTAGCTGGGATGGCAAGCACATGCCACCACATCTGGCTAATTATTTTTATTTTTTGTAGAGACAAGATCTCACTGTGTTGCCCACTCCTGGCCTTAAGTGATCCTCCTGCCACAACCTCCTGAAGTGCTGGGATCATAGGCCTGAAACACTGTGCCTGTGTCCTGCTTGCCTAGCAATTTTTTTTTTTTTTTTTTTTTTTGAGACAGAGTCTCACTCTCTTGCCTGGGGCGAGTGCCGTGGCCTCAGCCTAGCTCACAGCAACCTCAAACTCCTGGGCTCAAGCGATCCTACTGTCTCAGCCTCCCGAGTAGCTGGGACTACAGGCATGTGCCACCATGCCCGGCTAATTTCTTTTATATATATTTTTAGCTGTCCAATTAATTTCTTTCTATTTTTGTTAGAGGTGGGGTCTCACTCTTGCTCAGGCTGGTCTCGAACTCCTGAGCTCAGAATGATCCACCCACCTCGGCCTCCCAGAGAGCTAGGATTACAGGCGTGAGCCACCGCGCCCGGCGGGTTGGAGGACACTTGATACTGGAAAAAGGTCACTCAAAGTGAATCCACTTAAAATTGGTTTCCCAACTTATATAGTAGTTGGACTGGGACTTCGTCTTAAAAACGAAACTATGCCTTTCTCTTTTGATGCCTTAAAAAAAAGAAACTAAAATTTATGAAAATAGGTATTCTTGGAATTAAGTCTGTATAATAAATTACCCCAAGTCTTAATGACATAAAACAATCAAGTATTATGCTCACAAATTCTGTGGATCAGGAACTCAGCCTGGGTACAGCACATGATTCGAGCAGTTGTCCACTGCCAAGAAATCCTTTCTTACGTCCTTAGTAACTGTAGGAATGTAGATCATGAATATTTCCATGAGGAGTCTTTGCCCTGCTCCCACCCACTGCACCTCTGCCTCCTCCCTGACTGCAATGCGTCATTACTACGCACTGCGCTTCTAGGTCATTTCCTTCCTGAAGTTTAGTTCTGCCCCTTGCCTCCCACCACCTTCTGTGCCCTCAGCTAGGCTCCACCCACAGAACTCATTTTATGTTTCTGTTTCTGGCATCTGTCTAGATCCCCAGGGCCCTGCTTTGCTTAAGCCAGTTCCTGACCCAAGGGCCTGGACCCTGCCATAGTCCCAACCCAACAGGCTGAGCCTGTCCCCTGTGGAGTGATGGCCCCGGCCTTGTCTGCCAACTTGGGTCCAAGCATCTTCCCTTGGTTTCCTCTTTCTGTGCTCTGTTCACATATTGGGACATTTTGCTTCAGTGAGCTCAATGGGGGAAAAGCACCAAGTTCCATGCCTGACACACAATGGGCACGAATAAATGCCAGAGTTCCCTTATTCAGCCGGGCCCCCGAGCACCATGTTTCCTAGTCGCTGATTGGAAATGGCCACACACTCCTTGGATGCCTGGTCTTGACCACTTGTCAGAACCTATTCTGTCTATACTCCCCATGCCTCTCTCTCCTCCAGTTCATTGATTATTGGCTCAGCCTTTCCCCTCACATCATCTGCATCATAGCTGAGAGTTCTGGTGAATATAGAGATCTTCCTCAGACACCTTGAAACAAATGCCTGAAGAGCCCAGAACATTTCATGCTAAAATTCTCTTTCGTTTAACAAATATATATTGATGATTCAGGCTCTGGGCCTCCAAGCTTTCAGGCTAGAGACTGACAATAATGTGGTGCACATAGTTCCAGACTTCACTCTCCTGTTACTTTTGAACTATTGCCTCCCTCATTCCTGGGAACCACAATCCCTACCCAAGGTGCACCCTCTCCTCTCTCATCCTCTGCTGTCTTTTATCCAGTCCAGCTTTCTGCTCCAGTCCTAATTGCTTTTCTGTGTTCTTCATTTAACATCTGCATGAGTAAAAAGTGTGCCTTCTTTCCTTCCACTGAATCAGTGGTGGGGTGAGATCCCTTTAGAGCTCCACTGTTGCTTCTTACACATGCTTCTAAAGTCCTCAAGTGTGACTGATGGTTTATTGTTCATCCATTTATTAATTCATTCACCAATCAAACACATACTGAATCCTGCCTGCGGACCACATAGCATGGGGGTCAGAATGTGGACTCTGGGTGAGACTGAGTTCAAGTCCTGGCCCTTGTACTTACTAGCTGGGGGACCTTGGACAAGTTGCTTTTGCTCTCTGGGCATCGGTTTCCTCATCTATAAAATATGGGATGGTGATATTACCTACTTCATAGGGTTGTTATAAGGACTGAGTTAAGTCATGTAAAGTTCTTAGAACGGCACTTCACACATAGACATTCACGATAAGTATCAGCTGCTACTACTACTACTGCTGCTACTACTGAGTGCCAGCACTAGGCTAGGATACAGCGGTGAACATACAGAGATAGTGAAACAGCCAAATGCGAGAAAGAAGGATGAAGATTGTAGTCGGCTTAATACCAGGTGCTAGGGTGCATACTGGGGGGAAATTTCAGAGTCGCCTGGAGAGCTTGTTGAGACACAGACTGCTGGACTCTATTGTATTAGTTTCTTATTGCTGCTGTAACAAATTACCACAAACTGAGTGGCATACAACAACAGAAATTTATCTCACAGTTGTGGAGATCAGAAGTCCAAATGGGTCTCACCGGACAAAAATCAAGGTTTTTGTAGGGCTGAGTTCCTTTCTGGGAGCTCTGGAAGGGGGGCGGGGAATCTGTTTCCTTGCCTTTTCCAGCTTCTAGAGGCTGCCTACAGTCCTTAGCTAGTGGCTCCCTTCCATCGTGAAAGCCAATAATGGCTGTTCAAGTCTTTCTCATGACTGTTTTGACTCTTCCTTATTTAAGGACACTTTTGATAACACTGGGCTCACTTGGGTAACCCAGGATAATTTCTTCATTTTACAATCAGCTGATTAGCAATCTTAATTCCCTTTGCCACGCAACATCACGTATTCATAGGTTCCAGGGATTAGGACATGGAAGTGTTGGGGGAGGGGGCAGTACTCGGCCTACTACACCTATTCTCAAGAGTTTTTGATTCAGTAGCTCTGTGCAGGGGCCCAAGAATTTTCATTTCTAACAAGTTCTCAGATTATGCTGATGCTACACTTAGAGAACTGGTAGGTCTAGAGACTCTGTTCATCCACGTCTTTATCCATTCAACTGTAATCATGTGCCTAACACTATACCAGATGCTGGGGATGGCGCCTGCAAATAGTAATTGAAAAAGTCCATAATCGAGCAAAGGGGGCAAACAATTTCAATTGGTGCAATATAGATGCTAAGAGAACTATGTGCAAAGTGCTAAGCATTCCTAGAGGAGAGAGCAACTAACAGGGGCAAGGGAGACTTCACTGAGGAGGTGACTTTTGAACTGGTTATTAAAGGATAAGGAAGAGATTTCTAGGAAGTTAAGGAGGAGAAGAATATTGCAGGTTTTGGGAATAGCACATGCAAAAGAGCATGGCATGTTTAGGTAGTGGGAAGTAGTTGTATGTAGTTGGAGTGGATAGTCCATTGCAGTGGGAGAACGGGTGGGAGTGGACACTAGAAAAATACCATATGCCACGTTAAGGAATATAGTAGACCTGTCTGAGTTGCCTGCTCAGCCCACATTGTCTTCTCTGAGAACATTCCTCTCTCCAGCTCCTGTTGAAGATGTGAGCCACAGGCTGTCATGTTTCGTCCGCATGACCTTACCCCTTCCTGGTCACAGCTGATGGAGCATTTGACCCATGAGCTAAGCCAATCGGATTTTCTTTCTCAATAATTTGTTCTAAGAGATATGAAGATTAGGTGGGCTTGTATTAGCATGGCCGTGGGGGCCACATGCATTGATGGATGTGCAGAGAGAGGCAGCGTGGAGGAGCCTGCAGAAGAAAGGGGCAAAGTCACAGAAGGAAGCAGAGATGAGACGGGGAAGGCAGCGAGACAGGAGCCAGCAAACATGGGACTCCGTCCCTGACAACTCCCCTGCTGCCTGGCTGCACTATTTGCCTCATGAGAGTTCCCTGTTTCCTTATAATAAATCTTTTTCTTAAATAAGATGGAGTACCTTTATTTTTTGCACAACAAATGATCAATAACTAATAAAAAGAGTTTAGATTTTATTTTGGCAGAAATGAGCCAGTGGAAGTGTATAAGGCAAAGGAGTATTGCAGTTAGATTTTTGTTTCAGAAAGATCTCTGGCTGCAGGAAGCGGTCAGGGGGAGCAGATGACAGGCTCTAACATTGGGCTGGGCGGCAGAGGATGAGGCCCTAAGCTCAGGCAGCAGCAGTGAGGATGGGAGGAAGGAATGGGCCTGAGAGACACTTGGGAGGTAGAATTGTTAGGATTTACTGTCTTGGGTTGTGGGGAGCCCAGGGCAGAAGGAGTTAAAGGCAGTCCTCAGTTTCTAGCTTGATGAACTGAAAGAATTGCAAAGCTGTAAACAAAGAAAGGGAAGACAGAATCACATTTTGGAAGAAAACTGTTAAGCTCAGTTTTAGATATATGTTGTGTTTGAGGAGCCTGTGGCAACACCCAGTAGCCACTGACACTTTACACCTGGAGGTTAAGAGGTGGGTTAGAATAAGGATGCATGAAGGTAGTATTCACCTGACTAGATTACATTTTGGAAAGAGGGTGTCATGAGAAGAAGAAAAGAAAAGGAGAATGAAACAACAGAAATGTGGAGGCCACTAACGTTGACAGGCCAGAGGACAGACACCAGCCAACCGGGGAATCTGAGCGGGAATGGTCAGAGGGGTAGGAGGAGAGCAGGGGAGAGTGAATCACAGACATTCCAGGGGAAGAGTTTTAAGCAGGAGGGAATTACCATATAGATCAAATTGTGCAGTGAGGTTAGTGAGATGAAAGCTGCAAGTAGTTCACAGTATTTGATATTTGAGCCATTGTTGTCTTTAAAGAGAGTAGTTTCATCAAAATGGAGACAGTGGTATTAAGACGAGGTCATCCTGGGTGAGGAGTGACTGGTTGGTAAGGAAGTGGGAAGGCAAGAGATAACAACCTTCTGGAAGTCTGGATGTGAAGGAAAGAAGACATTTGGGCAGAAGCTTAGGGATGAAGAGAGAGATCGCAGGATGACTGCAAAACTGACCCTAATTTTTTATCCCTCCTTCAATCCACACCTGTTGCAATGTGGCTTTGCAGCTCCTCCCATCAAAAAGTAGAGTCTATGTCCTTGCCCCTGGGTTGGCCTCATGACTTGCTTTTGCCAATAAAAAGAGGCAGAAGTGATATGGTGGTAGTTCCTTGTAAATTCGGCTCGCTCTTTCTGTCTCTTGAAATCCTGCCCAGCCACCATGAGAAGGAGCCTGAATTAACTTGCTGGATGGTAAGTAATCAGTGGCCCAGTCCCCCACGTCACCGTTACTAATAACCTGCTAATCGCCAGACATGTGAGCGAGACCACCCTTGGCCAGGCTGCCCCAGTGGCCCACCAGCAGACAGCACCCTCTTGAGAGTGTGCGGTCAGTATTTCAGGCCCTGCTGAAGTCAGCCCATCCTGGCCCATACCAGTAGAATTGCCCAGATGACTCATCAACTTGTGAGTAGTCCAAATGCTTACCGTTTTAAGCCACTGTTTTTGGGTGCTTTGCAATACGTAATAGCTAACTGATTCAAGAGATTGTTGGAAGGTTATTATTTTGCATTGACATGGAGGAGATTTGAACAATTTGCATGTGTGAGGAAAAGGCAGACATAAGATTCAAAAAGGAGGAAATAAGTGCTGGGAGAAAGGGATGTAACCAAAAGCTCAGGTGGAAGAGGCAGAGAGCCTCCTTTGCTTAGAGATAAGACAATGAAGTAGGGATGGGAATAGGAGTCCTGGACTGGAATTTAGCGCATCACTGGGGCTTCTGCCCTAAACTGTGGACTAGGTGGTAGTTTCTCTAGCTGTGTCTCTGGACATGCTCACATTTAACACCCAACCAAAAATTAACGCCCCAAACTCATGCATTTCCACATCTGTCAAAGCTAAAAGGGGCATCCGAGACAGATTTCCTTTTGTTTTCACTGGCGTGTCAAATGCCACAGTGACAGCAAAGGAATAATCTTCAGTTTGTGTATAATGAGGTCTGAAATTTCCGTCTCCACACATTGATCATGAATCTTATTTCACTAGATAAACTGACAGCAGAGTCTCAGGCACTTAAACAAAATTTTGAAAAAAAAATCAACACTACCGCCAACACCTAAGGGTTTTTTTCCTGCTGTCACGTTCATGATTTAGTTATTTTGTCCATATACACTCATTTCCAGTTTTCTCTAAACTCCTCAGCAGATAAATCATTCTCCAGTCCTACATATATATCCTCTATCCTTAAAAATATGATTTGATAGAAAGACAATTGGTTTGGGAGGCAGAAAAACTGAGTTCTAGTTTTGACTCTGCTGTTAACTAACACAATTATCTAGACTAAGTCACTTAACCTCTGTTTCCTTATCTGAAAACGTATTCCTCTAACCGATATTTATTGAGCATTTGCCAGGTGCCAGGAACTGTTCTAAGTGCCTAGGATACATCAGTGAAAAATACAGAGACGCCTGCCCTCAGACAGCTTGCACTGTAGAGTCAGATTATGAAAAACGAATGCAACAGATGGGATAATTACATCAGATGACTGAAGGTACAAAGTGTTATGAATAAATTAAGAATAAAATGGAGCTGGTGGCAGGTTGCAGATGAGGAGAGACCTCTGAGAAAGTGACTTGGAGGAGGTAAAGGAGTTTCCATGAGAGTATCTGGGGGACGAATATTCCAGACAGAATTCCTAACAGTGGTTCCTCAATCTTCCCTTTCCTCTACACTCCATTTATGCTTGTTGACCCCAGAGGAGATTTATAATATGTATGACCTTTAGGCTAGTGTTCCACGCTCTTCCATACATTGCTTTGAACAGTCAACAGATGACCGACTGACCCCTCTTGAGCTAGCCTTATGGGCACCAAGTGCAAGAGCCTGTTGCCTTGCACTTACTTTCAGGGACCCCTGTGTGGTATTTTCCCACCATTGGCAAGGTTAGGTCTATATTATGCCAAACACCACGTGGGTATTTCCCATGCACCTTCCTACTCTGCACAGGGCAGCCGAAGTAGGCAAATGTATTTTTAAAAAGACACAGCTCTTGATAAAGTAATTACATTTTCAAATACATCTAATGTGCCTGCTGCTTTACATTCTTTATTCCCCCCATCCTCACAGCATTCCTGCCTCACTCCAATGCTAATGGAGTTGGCATTTTCTTCGCTTTTCAGATAAAGAAACAGAAGTTCAGAGAGTTTTGGGAACTTACCTGTTAGACACACAGCTAGTAAGTTTCAAAGCCAGGATTTGATTCCCAAGGGCACATCCATTCTCATACCCCACACTGCTTCTTTGCTTCCTCAGTAGCCTTTGATCTAGCTGGGAAACCAGATGTATAGATATGAGTCAACTGAGAGTCATTTCGAGGCATGTAGCATGGTGGTTAAGATCTGCAGTCACACAGCCTGGGGTCTACTTCCAGCTCTGTCACATCATAGCTCTGTGATCAGGGGTAAGTGCCTTGACCTTCTGGGCCTTTTTCCTCAATTATAAAATATGGATAATGTGAGGGTCCATCTTATAAAGTTGTTGAGAGGATTCAATGAAATAATACATACAAGGTGCTTAGCATGGGATCTCTTACATAATCACTAGTATATGTTATCAGTTATTCTCGTACATCGCTGTTGTATTTTTTTAAAGCATATACACCGGTGCATAGAAAGATACCTCTGGAAGGCTCAGGAGGAAGCAGAAGGAACCGGTCACAGAGCACCTCTGAGGGGAGAACTAGGGAGGGGGCATGAGGAAGACTTACTTTTCATTTTTATTGTTTCTATACCCTGTGTCCATCTAAATGTGTGACCAATGATATTGCTCAGATAAGCAATTATAATTTTTAAGAAATGCTGTTATTATTATCATTGTAAAGAATTTGAAATAAAGAAGCTGTTAGTTGGGTAGACTGATTTGGTGGAGATTTCTTGAAGGAAATGAATTGAATAGGGCATAGAATTTGGTGACAGGATAAAGAACCAGAAGGCATTTTAAGTGAAAGATTCTTGCAAAGTAGAGCGTCAAGGTGGGAATGGGCAGCCAGTAGTTGCAGTCCATCCAATGACAATTGTCTGGTGTTGTGGAGACAACTAGTCCAGGCAATAGATGAGAGTGAGGGTGATTTTCAAATATTTCTAGTAGAAAAGAGAGGGCATGAGTGAGAAATTGGCAAAAACACTCCACCTCAAACACAAAAATTGAGAAAGAGCAATTCTGGAAAAAGATCACCAGTTGAGGCTAATTCCATGAGTCCTGCTGCCAGAATTATTCTGGTTCATCAATCCACATTGAGCTTTGACATTCCCCTCTCTCTGCCTGCAGGTCAGCTGCCTGCAATCCTGAGGTCAGCACTCATCAAGAGAGGATAATCCCAGGGACAGCAGGGTCTGCTTCATCACAAGGACTTGGGAGCAAGAAACACATCAGGTAACTAAACAGTAACAATGACCCACCATTAAACACACCGAGAGAAGAGCATGATGAGGAGTTTGTACAAGAAGAATCCAGGAGCACTTGCTGACAGTGCCCACAGAGACGCAGACCACTGGCAACTCTGCCCATTGAACTACAGTAAATATCTCTCTCCCTCCCAGAGACGCGTGGATGTGGGCACAATATCAGTTCAGACAGTGGTCAATGCATGGACTTAGAGTGAAAAGAATTTAGACCATGGAATCAGATAGACCAGGGTTTGAATTGTTATTGTTCCACTTCTTTGTAGCATGCTTTGAACACATTTAAAGCTTTCTGAGCCTCAATTTTCTTGTCTGCAAAATGGAGATGATACCTGCACAGGGTTTATTAAGAGAATTGAATGCAACAGTGTTTGAAAAGCACAAGCTAGGTACTTCCCTTTTTGGACAAAGAGCAAGAGGTGGGGTCAGTGAAGGAACTAATACAATGAAAGCTGTTCTCAAAAATGATCCTTGATCTTAGGGACTCAGCCTCAGAATATATGCTTCTTTCTTTTGTTCACATACCAGGGGGGAGCGGGGAGAGAGAGAGAGAAATGGGGAGAGGCAGGAAGCCAGATTCTGGCTCTTACGCAAGAAAATTCACTCTAAACAATTTTCAGACAATGTTGCTCTCCTTCCTCAAACACTGGGGCCATAGGCATTATGCCAAAGAAGTCAGCAGCCTGGCAGATATTTTAAACTGATTCTGAGACTGAACAAGAGGCCATTTGCACCATATGCCACTGACACGTTAATCTAGGCAAGGATGCTAGGCACCCGGGGAAATCCACGCTGAAATGACATTTAGGCAGGGCACACCAACTCCAGTGGCAGAAGTTCATCAAAGCAAACAATGAGGGTGGCCAAGAAGACAGACGCAGAAAGGAAGAGTGAAGGGGAGGTGCAGTGTCCAAGGCTTGAAAGGTTTTCTGAGTTGTAGACACTTCATTATGCTTCCAGGAGAGCTGCAGATTTAGCAAGACATCAAAACTGGGTATTAACAGCCTGGACAAATAAGTATCTGCTACTCTTGCATCCATTATCCTACAGGGCCACCAACCCCGTGACCCTCCTATCCATTGGCAAATACTGAGCAATGCTCCCGTCCACCGGAATGACCTCCTTATCCCCGCAGTTTCGTTTATGAAAAGCCCAAGGAAGTGGCTGCCAAGTGACTCCAGTAGATGCCCCAGTGTCAGACTTTCCAAGATCCAATTTGGCGGGAGCACTCTGGGCCTTTGGTCTTCCCCTCTCTTTGCCTCGCTCTGTTTCTTGGTTACTTTGAGCAGTAATGAGCTTCTCCACCCCAGCATGAGGACAGGCTCACAGCCAGCACATGAAAAGGGCTGCGCTCGTGTGGGGCAAACTACTCTATTTCACGGGCAGCTCACACATCTGTTTTTTTCCTTCTTCTGTGATGCAACTACACTAATGATTTTTTAAAGTAGGAATAAAGCAGTACTATGACTTTCTGGGGAAAAAAAGTAACACAGCGGGAAAACCACAGCAAACATCATCAAAGAAGCTCAGAATGAAATGCCTACCCATTCTTGTCATTGGACCAAATGATTTTCCAAGAGCAAAAGGATCATTCTAACTTAGGCATCTTAATGAACAAATAGAATCACTGCCTTAATTATATTCCTCCAGGCAAATGAGGCTTAAAAAAATCAGCTATTCCTGTTAATGTTAGTTATTTTTCATAGTCAGAAGAGTATGAAAGCTCATAAAAATAAGATTAGGCCACCAAAGAATGTGGGTGAGTCTTTCAGCGTTGTTGAGCATAGGCTGTGGAATCAGCTCTTGGTTCAAATGCAGAGCTCTGTCCCTTACCCTCTAATGACCATTGGCAATTCACTCACCCACCGCCCCGGTCTCTGTTTCTTTATCTGTAAACTTATACAGAATAATCCCACCTGCCAGGGTTGTTAAGAGAATTAAAAGAGAAGCTATGTGTGCAGTGAGGAGGACACTTCCTGGCTCATGATCAGGGTACCTGAGTTAAGGTGATAGGCCTGATCTTGGAACCACATGTCATTTATGTTTTTCAGTGGAGATACATTATTTCTATGAATTATTAGTGAAGACTAAATAGGTGTTTACATTAGAAAATCATAGGCATTTTCTGAGCATCCACCACTAGATCTATTGGGCTGTGTTATACATTATGAAAGACTTAGAAGAAGTAGAAGAGTTAGTTTTTAGTTCAGTAATAGCTTAGAGTCAGCCCTGAAGAAGAGTAACATCACACTTAATCCAGCCACACTAGCCTCCGCAAACTCACCAAGCATGCTCTTGCACCGGAATCTCTGGACTGCTACTTTCTCTCTCTGGGATATTCTTGTGTCATGTACCCATATGACTTACTCCTTTTTTTCATTTAGATTTCTGCTGAAATGTCACCTGATCAGAGACAGCTTCCTTGACCACCCTTTTTAAGTAGTTGCCCAATCCTGCTATTCTCTATCTCCCTACTCTGTTTTATTTTTCTTCGTAGAGACTTCAAGACTTAATACAGGAAGGTTAATACAATGGATCCTGTCCCAACTCCTGCAACTGGTCCCAACACCATAATTGGTATTTGTCACCCTCATCTTCCACCACTCATTCTAGAGTTGCCAACACTTCAGCTGATCTAGGTTTCCTCCCAGTAGTCTAGAAGTCATCTAGGAGTGACTCTGACCTTCACCCTCAGGGGTCTGGGTTGCTTTAGCCTCTTTGGGCTAAGGCTGCTGCAGTTGCCCATTTACAGTTATCACTGGGCATTGAAGTTATCACCAAGAGATGTCCCCTTGAATCCCTGGGTCCTCAGATTGTGGGATTACCACAGCACTGAGGTCAGGGAAGGCAAAGCCATATCCAAAGTCGTGGTCAATTCCAGTAATGGAATTAGGTCTGATGTAATCAACTTGTCACCAAGTGCCTGGCTTGTTTCCTTGAGGATAGTGACTTATCTAAGCCAGTCTGTGCTGCTGGCCGAAAGGCTATTCAGCAGTGGCAGGAGCTATATCAGCCTTGGTGAGAGAGAGTTGACATGGCTGTGTCCATATCAACTCTTTACTTCTGTCACCATGGCCATGCCACTCATGAGCCAATTGCACAAGTACTGGAATGGCCTTGGAGGGAGGCTCACTGACATCCAGAAGACAAGTTATTCCGTCTACTTGATTGTTGATGCTCCATTGATTCACTATGGTGGATGCTCATGAACATTAACATGAGATTTAAAGATACTATCCCTTTATGCCTATCCTCATAGGTCCATCTAAATGCCTATTCCCAAACTTCTTATAGAGAAAGCCTATAAAGATGGACATTAGCAAACCGGTCATTGTTTATCACTGTTGGCCATTTAGAATGCATCTCAGAGTTTTCTGCCCAAGGTACAGAAAGAGCAGCTCTACCCACCAGTTTCTATCCTTATTAGTCAAGGGTTGTCTCAGAGATGTCAACATCCTTGAATGTCTAGGTTTGCACGTGTGTGAGTGCTCTGCAGATTTCTGCAGACATCTATTCAGGTTATCAGAGAGGTTCAGGCGAGAGAATATAATAGATTCATGGCCCAGCTGAGACAAGATCTTTGTCTGGTTGCACCTGGCACAGCTGGTTGCTGCAGTAAAAGTTGGAATACAATGTGGTCTGAGAGGATATGAGATGAAGTTGCAGAGGTGTCTGATATGCCTGCAAAACCTGGGAGTCAGGCATAATTATAAGAAAGCATTAAATTATGTATTTCAAATAATTAGACAATAGGATATTTTAAAATATGTGCTAATTGTATGCAAAGACTGTTAGCAAAAGGAGAAATCAGTTGGGCTACAGATGGCAGGAAAGAAGCTGGGACCTGGAGCCATGCTGGTGGAGAAGCTGAGGATTCTGAGTCCCTCTGCGTTAAGAAAGTTGCATTGAGAATGCCCTGGAGAAGAGCTGGGATCAAGGACGGGAAAGAGATCACCCAGGCCTCTGAGGGTACAAGGATTCTCTTGGTTTACATAGATTTTCTATCCTGCTGCCTCCTGTAAGACGGACTGCCGTCTTTGCTGTGGTGCAGTGCAGTACATGGTTAAATAAACATGCTTTGGGATAGGACAGATCTGCTTTGAATCCTGGCTCTACTTCTTGGGTGAGTTCTTCAACCTCCCCACTCTTTAGTTTCCTCATCTGTCAAATGGAGGGTAATGACAGACTTCATAGATTTATAATGGGGGTTGCATTAATTTATTTATGTAAAACATTTAAAATAGTGCCTGGGACATAGTAAGGCCTAATAAATATTAGCTATCATTATTATTAGGAAAAGTATAAACAATGGCTTTTAGAAGCTAAGGGAAACCCAACTAGAACAAAACAATAAGAATAGGAAACATTGGGGAGTTAAGAGAAAGCAGATAAACAATATTTTCATATAACACAAAGTAAGTGACTTTAAGGAAAGTTCTGCAAAAAGTATTCAATCATATCTTCTGCAAAAAGGGCTTTGAGATGTCTGAGGTATCTCAGAGATACTCAGCAGAAATCTCCTTTTAGCTGCAGAGCAAAGAAAACTAACCAAACAATAATGGATGTGTTGACATTATCAGAAAAAGCAGTGGCAAAAATCCTGTTGGTAGTCTCATCTCCTTTTGGAATCTATAGCACATATGGGTAGCCTGGGCCTTTTCTCATTCCCCCTGTGTATGGCTGGATTAGCGAGGCAAACGCAGTCTGCCT
The DNA here is from genome assembly GCA_963575035.1 of Avahi laniger. Taxonomy (NCBI): domain Eukaryota; kingdom Metazoa; phylum Chordata; class Mammalia; order Primates; family Indriidae; genus Avahi; species Avahi laniger. The sequence goes on along the minus strand of CAUYSK010047085.1, from coordinate 40,429 downwards.
CCACATCAGAGGGAGAATATTTCCAGGCAGAAAGGGCTACAGCTGTCACCGACGACCCCTATGCATTCTGGGAATGGAATGGTTTGCTGCAGCCAAGTTTTTTGGGGAAAAAAATACTTCTTTTCCTACCTGAGCTGCCTACCAGACTTCCCTTGCTCATTCTTTGTATGAATAGAACAATTGCGTTGACAATTCCAGGCACTGCAGAGGGTTGAGAGAACATCAAAGCATTGGGGCGCTGGTTTGACAAGTTATCCAAAATATGAATAGTTTCCTTTTTGGTCTTCTGCCTTCAAGGTGCACTCTCTCCAATGCTAAAGTTCTTTGTGAATCTGCCTTGGCAATTAGCATGAAGACATAAGTGACCTTTGGCAATCATTAGCTCCTTAATCATCATCTGCCTTCCCTTTACTCTCCAATAGATCCTGACCCACTTCATTTTTGTATTATAAAAACCGTCTATTATTTTATAAGTTCAAAGGGCCTTATTTAAATTTTTTTATGATGAAAGTAATACTTGCTTATTAGGAAGAAAATCAGATAGCTTAGAATGGTGAAAAGTAAAAGTTTCCGGCCCCACTTTTCCAAGAACCACTGTCATTCCACTCCTTAGATGTTCTCCGTTGACAACAGCAAATCTATATGCTTCTGGACATCCCCCTTTTTTCAAAAGGGGCTTTTACCTCCTCCATACAACTCACAAATATATGTTCTTGTGCACATTAGTTTTTTATTGAACAATATTGAGACTATCTTTTCATGTGTCCATATAGATTTACCTCATTCTTTTTAGTGACAGCATAGTATTCTATTGTGTGGTTTTACTAGAAATTTTCTCACCAATAGCCTATTTATGGGATACTCAAGATATTTCCAATTTTTCTCTATCACAAACCTTGCTGGTATGAACACCCTGCACATATATCATTGTGTACTTGTGAAAATACATCTCTAGGATCAATTCCCAGGAGATAATTTTGCTGAATCTGATGGTGAGTACACTTAATATTTTGACATATATTGCTAAAATTTAACCGATTTACACTCCCGTTAGCGGTATATGAGAGTGCCTATTATCCCACTCCCTCCCAAGGGCCCTGAGTCTTCTGACAAAGTAGCCTAGGCTTAGAAATCAGGCAGCCCTGTTTCTGAATCCTGGCTCTGCCAGTCATTAGTCACGTGATCTCTTTTAAGTTAGCAGGCCCCTGGGAGCCTCAATTTTCCCACCTGTGAAATGGAAAAAGATAATATTTTCTGGCTTGCTGTTATAATTAGGTGCAATAACACAAGTGAAGAATGCAGTACAGTGCCTGCCAGATAGCAGCTGCTCAGCATGAGCCATGTCCCTTAACTGCAGTTCCTAACATGCCATTCTTGTTTACACATGCTTCCCATTGCTATGTCTCCTCTGCCTGGGACATCCTTTTCTTGTTCTTATGGCGAGTATTCTTACAGTGATGTAATGAGAGACACATGTGCTGGGGTTTGAGAATCACTTTCTTTTTCTTATTTCATCTGTGTTTGCATGTCATCAGAGAGGTGATGACATTTCTCTAGGGCATCATTTCTGGGAATTTGGACATTCTTTGTTACTTGATTCCAGAACTGATAAGTTAACTATGAGTCCTTTTGTATTATTTTGTGCAAATTCACAAATGCTAAAAGGTTATAGAGAATTGAGTAAAGAAGTGACTTTTGTGGATTATAGGGTAACTGAAATTTCTCCATCAGAAAAAAAATACCTGAAGACTTCCTCATAGAGGATTCCATATAACCCCCATCAACCCTACCAATTGCCCCAATACCTCTGGTCACATACAAAAATTATTAAAAAAATAACTGGCAGGTTCTATTCGTTCTCAACCTATGTAAGCTCAAATAGTAGCAATCCAATCATCGAGTGTGCTCACAGCTACCTTATATAGTATGTATATTCCCTGTATAAATCCAATTTTTTCTGTTCTCTAAGAGTTCATGGCCTGAACCATTGAAGACTAGAGGGTTGTAGTTCAGCTGATTCACTTCCCAGCAGCTCAACCCCACTTTGATAATTTGATTTATTATTAAGATCTGGAAGAACCAAAGACAAGACTGCCACAACCAGGTCCATTAATTTATGAGAAAGACTTGTACCCAGAGAAGAGGCAAGGACAGCAGATACTTTCAAAGACACTTCCTTCTCCACGTGGTCTCTATTCTTCAGGGATCTTCCCCAGTTGCTGGAAAATAATTCAACTCACAAAGCTCAGATGGTTTCATGTTGTGGGGAACGAGATGTGATGATCTCTGCAGCAAGACCACCTTAAACCTACCCCAGTAAAGAAGATCTGTGTGAGCTTTGACTGCAAGGGGATTTTAGTTTTAGCATGAAAAGCCAATATCAGATCATTTGAATTTATTTTCCACTTCAGTTTGCCCATCTGCTCCAGGAAATCTGATTTAAATACATTTTATTAGAAGCTTTCCACAGCCATCAAGTTACCTAGCAACTCCAAGTTTCCTTTAGTGAGTTATTTTCAACATAAAGAGCGTTCACAACTCGGAGAGGATGTGTTTTTAGCTTTCAAAGTTTATGAAGCAAGAATTAAATATTGAAACTGCCATTCTCACTCTGCGTGAATGTAGAATCTATTTAAATTACATAGAGTCTTGGGGGCTGTATTTCTAAAGAGAACTTTTTAATTAACCTACATGACCACAAACTTAAATGAAATAGTTCTGTTTAATTTGCAATAACCAATCTAAATACAGCATTGTTCAGCTCTAATTTAGGATCTTTAACAAAATCTAAATTAGTGCTTTGCATTTTGTGCTTGCTTTGGTAAGTCAAAAAGATTTAGTATTTCTGGACCTTGGCAAATACATCCCTGGGCTCCATTCTGAGGATATGGGTTTAGACCTGTAGTTGGTTGGTTGAGCACATGCAGAAACATCACTATTCTCCAAACACATAGGAATGACAGATAAGATATGAAATATATATGTATATATAAATACATGGCCACAATCGAAAACAAAAAAAGGAAAATTTTTATGGGTCATAAATGGAAAAGAAAACCAAGGGGTTAGCAAGAACTGAGGCTGCACAGCTCATGGGAGCCTCAATTTAATAAGGGTTGGAGTCTTAATCCCAACTCGGGAGCTGGCACCCAACACCTGCTGTGTGTGGTAGGAAGCGGGGACTGGGCTTCCACAAGAAACAGGAAACCAAAACCTCTTTACCTGCTTGTGAGCAGGAACAAAAATCACTTTGTCCATTACCCAAGGTTGCACCCAGAAATGTACTATTTTCTATGCCCAACCAAATTGTTGTTCAAGAATGAGGTTGAAATAATCATATTTTCAGATAGACAAGGACTCTGAGAATTTACAACCCTCAGATTCTCACAAATCCAAACAAATAATTAGTACAACAATATTAATTATACTACTACTACTAATTTTTGAGATTAAAGCAAGTTGGAACTAAAATTCTAGATAATTACATGAATATTAACTGGGGGCAGAAGTGTGGGTAATTTGGGGGACAGTTGCATTGTTCTAAGGTTTTTGTCTTACTTGGAAGGATAATAGAATCTGATTTAATTTAGATACTTTCAAAAATATTAATACAAGTGCATATGTAGAATTATAAAGTATATGAGCTCTTTCTGACTGAGTATTTGAAACCTAGGATACCAGCTCATATTAAGGAGACATAAGATTGAGGAAATATTGAGGAAAATCATTTTCCATCAGCAACAGAGCAAAAGTAGGAGACAGAACAGTGACTTTGGATCTACAGAGAAGCTAAATTACCAGCAGCTGAACAGATTTTGAGCCAACAAGACAAAAAGGCCTTGGGCAAAGCCCTGAGTTACTGAGGTGACATGTGGCAGCTTGGTCAGAGTCAAACATACCTTTAGTAGGCAGCGCTCCTTAAGTTTTGTTCTTAAGACCCCGTTGCACTCTTAAAAATTATTGAGGACTCCAAAGAGCTCTTTGTGGATTTATGTGGTGATACAGATAAATATAGATAAGGATATTTACCACGTTAGAAACTAAAACTGAGAAAATTTTAAAACTCAATTAATACACGAGGATGCAACACATTTCACGAACCATCAGAGCGATGATGTTGTCACACATCATGTAGCCTCTGAAAAACTCCTCTGTAGATGCGTGAAAGAATGAGAGAGAAAAAGGTAAATAATGTCTTGATATGATTTGAAAATAGTTTTGACCTCACAGACCTCCCTGAAATAGTCCGGAGGATCTCCAGGGGTCCCCAGCCCTTATTTCAAGAACCACAGTTCTAAGGGATAGAGCACTCCATATACTCTTTCAGTGTCAATGCCTTTTTCCCCTTTAAGGCATGTGATTAAGCTCCAGATGTGTGTTTTTGCTCTTGCCCTTTTCTGAACTCACAAAACACATTGCCAGAAACACAGCTGGAACTTATTCAGACCATCTTTGATAGACTTGTTTTGTTTTATAATTTGATTTTTCAATAGATGTGCATGTCTTCTCTTTATAATTTGATCAGAATTTCTGGAGGGCAAGACACAAATATTCTAGTTCTTTATTCCCAAAGGAATTAATATGGGATACTATAAAGTTAGTAAGAATTAATAGTGATTAAAATGGTTCTGAATTTATTAGTTAGTTCTGACTGTGACAACTAGTCTTAAAATGATTTAAGAAATTATTTTATCATAGATTAATAAGGCAAAAGGGATCAAATGGAATCTGGTCCTTTTCTATTCTTGATGGTCAGTGACATTAGAGTACAACCAGTCTCCAAGGCCAGACACATGGAGTCACGCTTGGTTCCTGACTTCTCATTTCCTGTCTAATTGGCCAGTAGATCCAGTCGATTCTACTTTGGAGCTGTCCCCTGAGGTGGCCCCATCCTCCCACTCCTACTGCCACTTGCTAAGTCAAGTTTTCATCATTTCTTTCTTTTATTTTTTTAAATTTATTTGATTAATTATTTTTGGAAACAGAGTCTCACTCTTTTGCCAGGCTAGAGCACAGTGGCCTTATCATAGCTTATTACAACCTCAAATTCCTGAGCTCAAGGAGTCATCCCACCTCAGCCTCCAGAGTAGCTGGGACTACAGGCACGCACCGCCATGCCTGGCTGATTTTTCTTTTTTTCTTTTTTGCAGGTACAGAGTCTCACTCTTGCTCAAGTTGGTCTCAAACTCCTGGCCTCAAGCGATCCTCTTGCCTCGGTCTCCCAAAGTGCTAGGATTACAGGTGTGAGCCACTGCGCCTGGCTTCCCTCATTTCCTGCCTCGAGTATAGGAGCATCTTCCTTACTGGGGGCTCTGTGCCTGGCCCCTCATCTCTTCTCATCCCAGTACATATGCCTCACAGTCACTGGAGTTATTTTCCTGAAAACAGATTTGATCCTCGTATACTTCCTGTGTAAACAGCACCTATGACAACCAATTTTCCTCTGCTGGATGCCAGAATATACCAGATTTCACTTATTAATACAGTTGGCTAAAGGATGGTCTTCAGAGTAGATGCTCTGGTCTCATGTGGCCCCAGGCCCACAGCCAAGACAAGGTGACCTCATTACATAGTCAGATGCCTGAGTCTCCCTGGGATGTATAGGCCACTTGCCAGAAAACAATTTTGGAGGTCTTCAAAGTGGCCTAGCAGAGCAGACTGCCCCAGCCACTGCAGATTATGCAAAAGTGGTATCTTTCCTCTGTGATTCACTTTATACTTTCACTTTGTCTCTGGAAGAATTTCCTACCATAGCACCTACCCTAACAGGTACACCAGTGGTTCTCAACTGGGGGCAGTTTTGCCCCTGAGGAGACATTTGGCAATGTCTAGAGTCACTTTTAGTTGCCACAACTGGAGGGTGGGTGCTACTGGTGTCAGGTGAGTAGCTGCCAGGGATGCTGCTGACATCTCACAATGTACAGGACAGCCCCTCACAAAGAACATGGCCTAAAATGCCAACAGTGTCGAGGCTGAGAAACCCTGAGATGCACAATGTAGCTCCAGTGACATATGTAATACTTTCTGTGTATAACTTTCCTAAATAACCTAAAGGGATTTCCCTTACACAACCATTTGCCACCCAAGGTCGCTGCACCGTTTGAATTGGCCCCTCACATGCCTACGGAATAAAGTTCAGCCCTTCAGACATGATGTTCACGACCATTCCAAATTTGTCCCTGCTCTCACCAGCTTCATCTTCCTTCACTTACTACTGTGTGCCTTACGCTACACTACATTAAACTTCCCACCGCCCCCTGAGATGGCACTCTTTCAAATCTTTGTGTGAACTCTTCTCTGACTGGACTGTCCTCTCTTCTAATTCACCTAGGAGATTTCTACCTGTCCTCAAAGACCCAGCTCAATTAAAGCCTTCCCTGACACCCTCTCCTCTCCTGTGCACCCCTGTCCCTCAAATAGACTGTTTCTATTTCTTTTATAGTACTTGTTTATTTGTCTACCTTTCCTACTGCATTTAAAGAGTTTCAGATTTTTCATATTAATTTATATTGATAGAAATTGGCACTGGGTATGGAACGTGGTAGGTGCTCAAAAGTTATCTGTCAAGCGTATACATGTATGTGCTTATATGTGTACACACACGTGTATGAGAGCATGCACATGTGTGTGGGCACACACACATTTGCCAAGGAAAAAGCCTGGCTGAAGAGTGATTTCATCACCATTACTATGCAAGATTCCCTCTCCCAGACACTCGCATGGTGTTCCTGTGACAGGAATTTACATCAAGATTCAAAGGACCAAAATGAAAAAAAAATCTGTATAGACACAGGCATTCAAACGTTGAACCAAAAGATTGCCAATGCAACACGGTACATCTCTTGCTGAAGGAGACGTAGTACAACATTCCAGAGTCATATATGGAACAGGAGTCCATCAAAAGTACAGCCAGTTTCCCATGTTTTTTCCAGAGTGTGACCAGGACTAAGAAATCATCCCTGAATCCGCTCACTGGGAGCCGAGAATGCTGAGGCACGAGTGAGCATGTGCTCTGTGTGCATACAGAAGAATAATGCTGGGTGATGAATCTATTGAGATCTGAATTCTATATCCATTGGTTATTTTTTTTAGCTTGTTTATCAAATCCCTGAATGAATTAGCCACATGTGACTCCTGATACACAAATTGGGGAGCTGTGGGGCAAGGGTCCCTTGTTCTGGTTCTTCCCATCCATAAAATGCTCTTTGGCGCCTCGTGGGGTCATAGGAAAGATGGATCATGTGCAGAACTCAATTCTACCTGATTCAGATTAATCTGGAACATACATGTTATATATATATATCTCACGTAATGAATATCTATCACAGTTAGAAGTACAATGTTACCAGTGAGTCTTATTAATTTCTAAGTTATTATCTGTGGTTTCTTTTAGGTTGGATCTGATTCCTCTCTGCTCCTTTTTTGTTGTTTTGGAGGACAAAGAAAAGCTTTGATGGTCAATGAAGATGGTCAATGAAGTCTTGGTAAGAGGAGAGAAAGGAGAATATTATCTAATATTGAGAAATTTTAGCACCTACTACACCGTGGGAGAATTGGAAATAAGCAAATATAATTCTAGTCTTCAAAAGAGGATGAAGATGGGTTTCCCCAAGATGTAGAAGTCAAGGATTGAGTTTGGGAACTTGGAGCCTCAATTTGGTGAACACATCGATACTGAAGGTTTGTTACCAGCCATGGAAGGTTCCTAGGTTGGAGGTCCTTTGATTCTCTACAGCTGCGGTCCCCAATCCCTAAGCCTCAGACTGGTACTGGTCAGTGACCTGTTAGAAACTGAGCTGCACAGTGGCAGGGTGGGGGTGCAGGGGCACACGGGTGGGCAAATGGGGCAAGCTTCACCTGCATTTACAGCCACTCCCCATCACTGACATCACCGCATAAGCTCCGCCTGCCGTCAGATCAGTGGCAGCGTTAGATTCTCGTAGGAGCGGGAACCCACTGTAAAATGCACACGTGAGGGATGTAGGTTGCAAGCTCCTTCTGAGAATCTAATGCCTGATGATCTGAGGTGGACCTCAGGCAGTGATGCTAGTGCTGGGAAGCTGCAAATACAGGTTATTGTTAGCAGAAAGGTTTGACTACACAGTAAATGTAATGCGCTTGAATCATCCCCAAACCATTCCTCTGCCCTGGTCTGTGGAAAAATTGTCTTCTGTGAAACAAGTCCCTGGTGCCAAAAACATTGAGGACCACTGCCCTATAGCATCAAAATGAATGGTGAGGCCCAAAGTGTAGACACAGTATTAAGTACAACTATTATACTAATCTGTAATGTTAAGACGTTTCCATGATACTGACAGAGATGAATAGGAAAGGAGGCTTCTGTGACTCAGAGGTAGTATAGATAAAGCTAGATTATAAATGGAAAAGGAACCCCAACACAACTATAGCATCAAAGAAGAGAGTATGCTTAGTTGTAAATCTTTCAAGCACCAACTCATACTTTCATTTTGTGGAAATGCATCCAAGGATTGCAAACATAGATTCTTCTTCATCTCTGTGGACTTGGAAACCAATGGACCTAAGGGCAGGTATCAAGTTCTAACTTGATGGTAAATACAGAAGCTTCTCTATTTGAAAGCATGTCAAGTGGAAAACTTATTATTTAGAGGCTTAAAGAGCACAATCAAGATCAAAGAGCGGCAATTGTAGGAAGCTGGAATTTTGGTTCAACATAAAAAAATATTTTATAACAGCTATCACCGCTACAAAAGGAAATGGCTTTCCTCAATGGCGAGCAACATGTCCCTGGAAATGCTCAAACAGAGGCTGCTCGGGGACGTAGAGATGGATTTCGAGCATCAGGTAGGCAGATCACCCAACTGATGCCCACTGAGTCTACTAGGTGCCACACACTCCTCTGCACTTGCGATTTCTCTTTCTGAAGTCTTTTATTTTGATGATTCCAATTTATATGGAATCTCAGTCATCTTCATCCTCAGCTATTTTGCCCTATATCATCTTGTACTATTGATTGTTGGCCATGCCTCATACATTTTTGAGGGCTCATGAAAACACAAAGTAAAATTTTATGTTATGCATATGTAAATATTTAAGAGCCAACACAGAGAGAATGCCACTGGGAAGCAGGAAGAAGAAACAACTCTCTGTCACCTCCTGGCAAGCTCTTTGTGGCACTGTGGTATAGTGGTCAAGAGTGTGAGCTTTGTATCAGACCTACTTAACTTTTCAGAGCCTCAGTTTCCTCCTCTGTAAAGTGGGGATGATAACAATACCTACGTCATAGATAGCTGTGCCTGTAAAGTGATTAGCTTAGCATGTGGCGAACTCCTGCTCAGCTTCCTTACTGAGACTATTACGAGGCTCTGCCCAGGTTTTTGATTAACACAGTGCCCAGTACACAGTAAATGCTGGGTAAATAGCTGTTAGCAGAAATAGTACTAACGTGGGTAGTAGTAACAGTAATAGTTCTACTACTAGTAGTAATAGGAGTAGTAGATACAGTAGCAGAAGTGAGAGCAGCTGAGCTGAGGTTTAACTACATATCTCAACTCCTGCTTCAGTCCTCTTGCCAAAACCTGACAATGTGACTTTGGTGTTTGTTCCCATTGTGTTTTGTGATGATTGGATGTGTGGCTTGGGATGTACGGTTTCTCCCTTGTAAGAGTGAGAAGATCAGACTAATACCCAGGTAGTTTAGAAGTAAATTTGGCCTCCATGGATTTCACCCTCTTACTCTGAAAAGGATATTGTGAGGATGATGTGAAAACAATAGGAAGACCCAGAAATCCCAGTTAAACTAGTACAGTGCCAGTTTATGTCAATTTCTAGAGTCAATTATGAATAGTTCCCTTTCACTCTAAAAATGGTCACAGTTTGGAGGATAAACTATATGACCACTCTAAATATAACACTCACATTCTTAACTGAAGTCATTTAAACTTAGACCAAATTGCACAGACACCAAACTGTATTCAACTAGTATTTTTAAAAAAGCAACTGTCACTTTGAAGTGATTAGGTGTCAATCTCATGGGCATAGATAAGTAGCCCATCAAAATTGTCTAAGCAGGGCCATTTGTGAAGAATTTTCCTGTTTCCCTGAGTCTCTGGAATGTGAAATTGCCATCATTCTTTCCTGCTGGAACCTGTCTTATAAATAGTATTTATTGTCTACTCTTCTGAGAGCTTAGTGAGAAATGAGGGTGTATGGGGGCAGGTGGGGAGAGCCCAGGTGACTCTCTCTTTGCAGAAAGATTTAGCATGGAGGTACCCCCAGGCATTCCGGGGGCGCTGCAGGCAGGAAGGTGAGCGAACAAGCAGTTCCACAGCAGCCTGCAGTTGGAGTGGGTCCAGAGAGTCCTACTTTTGCATCAGCTGCTCCACACTCCCCAGATCAAATATCAGCTGCCAGGACCAACTGGTGCCTCCTGGAGGTCTTTAAAAAATGCTTTTCCAGCTGTGAAACGCTATGCCATTGTTCTGCTGTTTGGCCACCTTCTCCCTGGCTGGCCCACTGGCAGCAGCCACGCAGGGCAGCCAGAATGAGTCAAATCAAAGGGTCGACAGTACAGCAGCCACCCAGCCACTGTCCCTCCCTGCTCAGCTGTCTGATGTCAGGCCATCAAAGGCCCCGCATATGGCCCTGGCTTGCTCATCACTCACCTCACAGGGCTCCAGAATTGTCACAAGTCAGAGGAGGCGCCAGGAGAAAATTTGCAGCCCCTGAGGGTGCCCTAGGGGTGGTTAATAGCCAGGGAGGGTGACAAGAAAGGAGGAAGTTTAGTATGCTGCGGCTCCCAATTGTTTGGCTAACAGCCGGAGGTTGACCTTGGGCTTGCGTCTGCCACATGGCAGAGGCACCAGCCGGGCAGCATGTTCTGAGGGATCAGGAATAATGGAACTTGAAAATGCAAATAATGGCTTTAATGAATACTTCTCCCCCTTGCACCTCCCACCCCAAAGCTCCTGCACTGAAAGAAACCTGTCTCAGTTTACTGGGGAAAGTCCCTTACTTCTCGCTACAAGTCTGAAAAGTGTAGCTGCTGCACACGTATATTCCATACACAGAGACCCCCCTGTGGAGGCCTCTACTCCCCGTCTGAGCCTTACGAGCTTGACTTCCTGGATCATAGGGAATCGAGATGTGCTGGGACTTGATCCCAGCTCAAGGCAGTAGCCAAAGGATGACCACAGACAGAGAATGTGTCTTGGCCTTCGTGAGAACGATTATCTGGCACTTAGAAGGTAAAGGCGTTACTGTGGACTTACTCAGCACCAGCAATGGGTCTGTGTAGAGCCAGCTGGCCGGCTGTGTGTGCTCCTGGGCTGGCCCAGCTGGGAGAGCCGCGCACAGAGCTGGCATGGAAGGGAGGGGCCCACCGCCTCAGACACGGTGTCTCCTTCCTTCTAAAATATAGCTAAGGAGAGAATTGAGGGGCTCTCCTCGCGCTTCTTCAATGCTGTTCCCGGATAACTTGATTTGATCTCTGCTTCTAATTATCTGTCAAGTAGCTGTCCATGTGGGATGCATTCTTGGCCTTAAATTCTGAGCCTCAGCAGCTTGGGGTGACATAATCAATGTTCAAGAAAAGAAAATTGCTCCCTCTTATTTCCCATGTCTAAATTCTGACCCTGATGCTTGGCTCAATTTCCTGTACCCTTAAGGGGTTTGTATATAGGTAGGGAAGCTCCATCTGTGTAATAAGATGTCTAAGGTAGAGCAGGTCTATGAAAGTAAATCCGGAGTGTCATAATTTTTATCTCAGTATCTCCCAATGTTATCAAAAGTGTTTGGAAATTGTAAAGCGATATACAAATGTAAGTGGTTGTTGCTACAGTTATTTCATTTGACAAGATGCCTTTTAAAAAAAAGGCAACAGTGATTTTTTTTGTAGACTTGGTTGTGTGAGAAAAATCTGGTGAACACAAAAAACACCAGCTTTGCCACATGACAGTTGTTCAAAATCTGTTTCCAAGGGTCACATTTATGTGATATTGTTTGCCCTGAATGTCACTGTAAAGACAAATTAGGAGTATGCATCATTGTAAAAATAGGCTTTGGAAACAAAACCAGTTTGGAACAAATTATAAGGGATGTGATACTAACATTTTCAATTGCAAGATACATGAACTGAATTAATTAGTGGAAAACTATTATTAGATGCAGGGTATTTCACCATACATTGGCTGCTGTGTTCTCATAAACAAGCTCTGTCTAGGATGGCTTATTTGCAGGCTGTTATAGTTTGCATAAAGAAAGAAAAGAATTAAACTGGAGGCTCTTCGAATATAGCATAGTGCTGAGATCTCATTTACCATTACTTTTTAAATCTACATGTCTTTTCAAATGCTTAAATTATTTTTACTGAACTGCAAGCTTAGGCAATGAGCCTGAATTTATACAGTGGTTTTTGGAATAGGCTTTGAAAACATCATGTTGTAGTTTTTTCAGAAAGGGGGAAGTTGGTTATGGAGCCGTAGACCATTGTCCTGAAGGAGAAGGAATCAGTCAGTGTTTCTGTAAAGGTGGTTAACCTGCAGGCAGAAACAAGTGCTCAGGACATTTTGCAAATTTCCATTTACGTTTGTTGATTCCATATTAAACTGAACAACCAGGCACATAGAAGGTAAAGCCCTCTTTTAATTAACCCTCTTGGTGTGGGCCCATGTGATTAAATATGACGGAGCTGCTCCTGGGGTTTCTGCTACTGAAAATACTAACAATAATCATTTGTTTTGTTTTTATATTTAAACACATTATTGCATAGCTTGGTGCAGAGATAATTACCAATTTTATCTCCTGTGTTTTTCTAATGTTCATTAATAACAATAAAGGGTTGTAGGTTAAAAACTCATTTAATTGCCTTTATGTTAATGACATTATGAATAGCCTTAGCTACAAGATTCTAATTCTGTCCAGTATCCTCCTTCTCAGTGCAGCCCCAGGAGGGCTGCTCATTTTATCAGCATTACTGATTCAGAGTTTTTCCTTGCAGGTGGGTTTTTGTACATAATCAGAATTAATGCACAACACATTTTGCAAGGAATGGAGTAGAAGCACTCAGAATAAGTAATTAACTAGAGTGCCCAAGGAAATATGCCTGAGCATTTTTTTAGCATATTCATAAAACATTAAGAACAGTCATAAACACAGTAGAAACAATTTCCTGGTAATATGCTTTTAGACTATTTTCTGGCTCCTTTTTTTTCTCCTATAGGAGAAAATTTTTTAAAAAACTGAAAATCCCAGGAATGCATATAAGATGCCCAAAGTGTGATGCTTTGGGATTAGATGTGCTTCTGTGCTGCTGCAACCAAACTGGCAGGAGTCTGGGTACCATTCCCCTGTCCGCATCTCCATCACATAATTTATCAGACAGGAAAGGACTGAATGCAGCTTTCAACATCCCAGGAGATATGATTACCCCCTATTCCCAGTCTCTGGCACTAGCCTCTTTGCATGGGAGAGAATGCCGAGGGAGGAGGAGGGGGCAAGAAGCAAAGGACTATTACACCACCCAATTCACCCTTGGATGGACACACTCATCCCTCTAGCTCTTGATGGCTGATGGTTCTCAGCTGAGTCACTCTTCTCGGGTTATTAAGGTCACACCACTATCCCCAATCCCAGACATCCTGTGGAAAAATGACTGGTCAATAGGGGAATTTAAAAGTCTGCCTCCCCTAGCTCTCTAGCTTCTCTGGTGACTTTATGAACAACCCAAATAGTCTTTCAATAAATCCCTTTTCTGCTTAAAAAAGTAAGTCTGCCTCTCATTCTGCGCATTGTCTATTTGCTCTATCCATTGTTTCCTTGGCCGTGCAGAAGCATTTTAATTTGATCAGGTTGCATTTATTTATTTTTGTTGTTGCTGTGATTGCTTTTGGAGTCTTCTTTATAAATTCTTTGCATAGGCTGATATTTAGGAGAGTTTTCTCAACCTCTTTTTCTAGAATTCTTATAGTTTCATGCCTTAGGTTTAAGTCCGTTGTCCATCATGAATTAATTTTTGTGAGTTGTGGGAGGTGGGATGCTATTTCAGTCTTCTGCATGTGGCTATCCAATTTTCCAAGAACCATTTATTGAATAGAGATTCTTTTTCCCAGTGTATGTTTGACTGCTACAGAACGGGAGAAAATATTTGCATACTATATATCTGATAAAGGGCTGATAACCAGAATCTACAAAGAACTCAAGCAAATCAGCAAGAAAAAATCAAACAACTCTATTAAAAAGTGAGCAAAAGACATGAGCAGAAACTTTTCAAAAGAAAATAGACTAATGGCCAAAAAACATATGAAAAAATGTTCAATGTCTCTAATCATCAGGGAAATGCAAATCAAAACTACAATGAGATATCACCTAACTCTAGTGAAAAAGATTTAATTAAGATGCCCCAAAACAACAGATGTTGGCATGGATTCAGAGAGAAAGGAACACTTATATGCGGCTGGTGGGACTGCAAACTAGTACAACCTCTATGGAAAGTAGTATGGAGATACTTCAAAGAATTAAAAGTAGACCTACCATTTGATTCAGCAATCCCACTATTGGGTATTTACCCAAAGGAAAAAAGTCATTTCATCAAAAAGACACTTGCACCTGAATATTTATAGCAGCACAATTCACAATCACAAAGATGTGGAATCAACCCGAGTGCCCATCAATACATGAGTGGATTAATAAAATGTGGTACATGTATACTATGGAGTACTACTCAGTCATAAAAAATGGTGAATTAATACCTTTTGTAACAACCTTGATGGAACTGGAGACCATTCTTCTAAGTGAAGTATTGCAATAATGACAAGACAGACAACACATGTACTATTAAATTGGAACTAATCTATCAACACTTATGTGCACATATGGAAGTAAAACTCAACAGAAATCAAGCAGGGGGGAGGAGGAAGGAGGGGATGGGTGAAATCATACCTAACGGGTACAATGCACACTATCTGGGTGATGGGCACGCTTATAACTTTGACTCAAACTTTGCAAAAGCAATTCATGTAACAAAAATGTTTGTATTCCTGTAATATTCTGAAATTAAAAAAAAGTCTGCCTCTGTCCTCACCTCAAGGTGGGATAATTCAGAAGGGCCATCCTGGTATCAGAGTGCCCCATGGGACTGGATCAGATCTTCCTCCTACATCCCTCATCTCTCCTCACAGATGTCGTTCCAGAGAGCACTCTCTGATATGTCTCCTGTGCACAAATCTGAGTCTTTTTCTCAGGGACCCCAACCAACAACAGACATGTAAGGCACAGTGACTAACTGGTCCATCTCCATGCTATCCAGTGGCACTGAAGCAGCATATACTTCCACACCTCTTTGAGCTTGGTGTCCTCTTGGGGTGTGTTGGGCACAAAGTGGCACCAGGAGCAGGATGCAGTTACTTCTCCTTCACATTGAGCCAGTATCATGTGAGTTGAGGTATATGAAACTGTTTTTAAAATCATGGACCTTTGATTTAGATGGGTAGGTTCAAATATTGCGTATAGTTCTTGGATTAGTTACTTAACACCATTAAACCTCAGTTTTCTTATCTAGAAAGTGGAGCTTAGGACACAGGTACTGTTTGTGTGGTGGTTAGCACAGCGCCCAGTATGTAGTAATGCTCAGTAGACCCCAGAGCTCACTCTTTCCCCTTCTCTGTCTTCATACCAGTTTTGTTCATGGAGAGTATGACTCTGAATATTGCAAGTATCTTTAAGATTGTGGTTTTAAATAGCCCCGGTTCGGGGTCCCAAAGAGATTTGTGGACATCATGTTCCTAGCAGCATTATTCACAATAGCTAAAATGTGGAAGCAACCCAAGTGTCCACCTACAGATGAATGGATAAACAAAGTGTTGTTTGCACATGCAATGGAATATTATTAAGCCTTAAAAATAAAGGAACTTCTGACACATGATACAACATGGATGAACCTAAAGGACATTATGAAAAGGTGAAATAAGCCAGTCACAAAAAGACAAATACTGTATGATTCCACTTATATGAGGTACTTCAATAGTCAAAATCACAGAAAGTAAAATGATGGTTTCCAGTGTCTAGGGGGAGGAGGGAATGGGGAGTTATTGTTTAATGGGTACAGAGTTTTAATTTTACAAGATGAAAAGAATTATGGAGATGGATGGTGACAATGGTAGCACAACTTTATACGTGTATTTAATACCACTGAGCTGTACAATTAAAAATGATTAAGATGGTAAATTTTATGTGCATTTTACCACAATAAAAACAATTAGAAAAAATTGCAATCATGATGAATGTGCAATATTAAATCCTGATTTTCTTACTAAAAAAAAAAAAACAATAACATTGCTTCTTTTTAAAGGTCAGCATGTAATCTAAATGGGAGCCCACAGAAGAAGGGGAATAGGTCCAGCACAAAGCTCTCGATTAAAGGAGGAACCAGAATGTACACAAGATCCCACGTGACAGAGCAAGGCCACATTTAGTTCTTCCAAACACTAGGAAGGAAAAGTAGGCAACGCTATTAGTTTGCTATGTGCCTGGATCCTTTAATGCATTAGCTTATTTAATTCTCAAAACATTCTTAATTAGGTAGTGCTATTATGCCCATTTTACAGTTTAGGAAACTTAGGTTTAGAGAGGTTATGTAACTTGCTCTAGGTTACACAGAGAATAAGTTGCAAACCAAAACCCTTGCCTTTAATCATACTTAATAACAGAGAAACGCAAAGCTTGGACATTTATCTAAAATTACTCCCAATATCAATATTTCCCAGCCGAATAGGTGTCCTAATCCTTTTTAATAAAAGTATCAAAACATTCAAGTCCCACCCAAAGGCCATTTTATGTTGGTGCCTGGTGCTGACAGTTCACAGTGAAGTCAAAATGTCCTAGTGCTTTCACCGATAGAGGCCTTGATTTTCCTATGGCATTGTAACTTTGAAATACAGCTCCCCTCGTCTTAAAATTAAAGATGTGTGCTATGAAAGCCCAGTTTAAGAGACATGGAAGTGATCATTTTTCAAAACAATGTCACATCAGATTTTGGTTAAAGACACCACATGTTCAAAAATGCAGAGTACAAGAATATCATTTCCTTATAATATTATAGAATTGTAGAGCACATAAAATTGTATCTAGTGTTTTTATACTTTTATGGCTTCACAACAACTTGGTAGAATAGATATTAGAGCCCCATTTTCCAGATGATAAGACTTCACTTCTCTAAGGAAGTGCCAAACGTTCGCTTAACAGCTGAGATGCGTCTAGATCCCTTCTCTACATCCTTCACTGCTCAAAGTGTGGTCCTTGGGCCAGCAACATCAGCATCACCCAGGGGTTTTTTAGAAATGCAGACTCTCAGGCCCCACCCAGATCTACTGAGTCAGAATTTATCTTTTAACAAGATCTCCCATGAGTTCATATGCACATAAATTCTGAGAAGCACTGTCCAAGAGCCTTGATCCAAGCTTCTCTTCTCTAAGGCTAGACTGTAAGCCACATGCGGGCAAAGCCTGCTTCTGGCTTGTGCATCCTCAGCACCTGCAGGGTGCCCCGCCCAGGGCAGGCATTCCACTAGACCACATCAACTGCGTCATTGGGTGGTTTAGCTGACTCGCTCCTGTCCATCTCCCTGCCAGACAGTTAGTATCTGCATCCATTCCTCGAGGAAACAGCATAATTGCCCATGTTCCTGAAGGTCCATCATCAGCATAAGGTATTTGCCTTGGTCACTTGAAAAAGGTGGAGTTGTGCTTGAAAGATAAACTGAAGCCTGTGGTTTGCAATCCTCTTTCTCAGCCTACAAAACCTGTACCTATAGGGAGTGGGAACATTGTACTATGTAACCATTTAAATGAAAACAACATAAATGAATAGAAAAGGACTATTTATATCAAGTGCTATTAATTAAATGAGAAATAATGGGCCCTGCTGAGAAAGGATACAGTCGGAGAGAGCAAGAAAAACTTCCTGCCAGTGAAGACTAGCAGACAATGGGACAGTTTTCCTAGTGGGATAATTATAACCCCTGGAGGAGATTGTCCGAGGCAAGATGAGATAAGTACCAGGAAAGTATAATGCGCTTCCAGCCCTATTATCAATGATGCTTTCAGACACCAGCTTCGGGTCACAGATTTTGAATACACTAAATGCTTAATTCAGTGCTGCCCTTTCACCCAAAAGATGTTGGGGTAAGAGAAAAATGTGTACACCAGTCCAGTGCTCTCTGATTTAACTCTTCACTGAAATACTCCAGGAATAAACGATGGGAGGTGGAAATCATAACCCCCACTTCAGCTTGCCCTCCCAGAAGGCGATTTCCATTTCAAACAGCTGATAGAGAGACAATGTGGTCAGCAAAAAGCTTGTGAAGATTATCCCTCATCCCCTGCCTTATTTTTCTTCAAGATCGCCTGAAAAAATATTTTAGAAACAGCAGATTGGTGGTATGGAGATAAAAGTCTCCTATTCAGAAAATCAATGCAGATTGAAGTTTCATAAGGAGATGTTGATTTATAAGCTGCTGTGTTGAAAACAACTTGTTTTCTCATTAGTCAGAAATAGTTCAGAACTGTGATAAAAATAAGACAATTTTAAACATATACTGGCAGATTATGTTTGACTTTTAATTTGTCCTTGGAAGATCTGGGGCTAAGTAAAGAAGAATTCACAAGGAAGCCAGGAGGCTGCACGTCATAGATGCAACAGAATAATATGCTTAAGAGCTCAGATTCTGGGGCAGAAAGACCTGGGTTTGAATCCAGGAGCACCCCACAGTCTCATGATGCCTCATCCAAGCACTTTACTCCTGTAGGTCTTGTGTTCCTTGTTTGTAAGATGGAGATAACAATAGAGACCAGCTCTACGGCAGCTGGGAGGAATAAATGACAGTTTTATTCCATGAATGGCCAACTCAGGCTCTAGGTAAATGTTGACTCCTTCTGCTATGCAAATGAATGGCTTCTATTTAAATCCCCCCCCAATTTTACATGTATTTATCAAGTACCTTTTAAGGGATTGAAACAATGAGGATTGAGAAAGGTTATCTGGAGCCTATTTCTTGCCTTCAACGAGCCCTCAACTAATTGGGAAAATGATACAGGGACATGACACTATGGAGGAAAATGAAGAGAGAACATGATGGAAGTCTCAGGAACAAAGGCGGCCAGAGGAGGAGCAACAAGAAACAAGGGGTGAGGACGGTGTGGAGAGATGAAAGGAAGGGGCAGTGTGGCAAGTTTTCCAGGAGGAAAAAAGTGGACTGTGCCAGGGCCCTGGGGACATGCGGATCTTGAGAAGTGCGATGAGCTGGACAGCAATGAAATCATAGTAGATCTGCTCTTGAACTACCCCAGTTATCTCGCAGAAAAATTGTACTTGGAAGTACCTCCGGGGAGCGTGTGCTGGCTTGTCTTTATGGGGACCTATGGATGGTACTCTCAGTGACTCTTGGGTAAGATATTCACTCATTCGTGCTTCCTGAGCATATTAAATATAAGCCAGGCACTGGGCGTAGAGATATGAGCAAGACAAACCATGCCCTGATCTTTACAGAGCTCATATTCCAGTGCAGATATAAAATAAGCACCTAAATATATAGTATTGGTAGAGATGAAGCAGGGTAAAAAACAGCAAAGGATGGCGAGTGGCCCTTTTGCATCAACTGTCCGGGAGGTGTCTGTGACATATGAACACAGGCCTGCAGACTGGAGGAAGAGTGTTCTGGGTAGAGGGAACAGCAGGTGCAAGGCCCCAGGGCGAAGTTACACTTCCCACGTGGGAAGCCTGCGGTGCCAGAGCGGAGCGTACAGACTTCCTCCACAGCACGCCAGTATGTCTGCCCAAACGGCGCACTAATGAGCAAAGGAAAGCTCAGAACCATTGATCATACTTCCAAAAGCAAGTTAACAAATAAAGTTGAAAGGATGCTAGTGATGCAATTGGCATTTGCGAGCTGATGAACTCATTCATCTTATGAACTCTAGGCAGGTTTAAGAAGTGTCTGATTGCTTAGGCTGTAGTTCAAACTTGGCCTTAGTTTGAATTATTTTATATCTTTCTGCTTGTGAAAGCCCCCGATGATGATTGTTATTTAGTAAAATTACATCGTTTAGTTAAAAATCCATTAAACAGGTAGACTTCTGGATAAGAGCAAACGAGTATACCACGCACTGGAACCTTCGTCCTGGGACTTCCCCCTGAATAATACCCATTATTGTCTAACACCAATAATTCAAGTGACAATGTGTTGTTGCAGGTCTGTTAACCTGAAATCTTGAACTAAATCTGTCAAAAGTTTTCTTTTTTTGCAAACTGGCTAAAACGTTTAGTGGCAGGAAAAAAAAATGCCATGGAAGCAATACATTAAGAAACCTTTGTTCCAACATGAAGAGTTGTTTTTAACTTCATAATTTTTGCCAATGGTATCATATTCTGATTTTGATTTTCCCATTTCGTAAACTGTGCTGATAAAATGTAGACGTATCTCATATGCAAGCAATAACACTTCAACCTTCCCACTAGAGGATGAGAATAATTATTGATATGTATGTATAAATGGTATGTTTTTCAACTTCTTGATTCTTTAACCTTTCTGTGGAAAAGACTCTTGGGATACTATTGAAGAAAAAGTGGTTTTTTCCTTCCAGATGGATTCGTTGGCCAGGGCCAATATTTTTAGTTATGCCAATAAAATGAAAGGGAGACAGAAAACCAGGCAACTGCAGAGTGGTTAGTGTGGGACTATTACCAAGGCAGAAATGAGGCCAAAGAGATGACAAATGTGTGCCTCTCACCCACTCCGTCAGCTGAAGGCTGACCTGGATCCTCTCTTCCATCTGAGCTCCAAGCCAGCCACCATTTTTCACAGCAGCACTTAATAGTGGACATTAACTTAGCCCTCCCCAAAAGGGCTGACCTGCAGTCTACCCTCAGTGCTTCTCCAAACTGTAATCACTTGCTCACTCGGTAATTTTATCAAATAGCGTGCACCTTTTCCAGCCACTTATTGGCCAATTAAGTCAAGTTCTCACTGAGGGGGTCCAGCTGGCTTCAAGTTATCTTAGATGAATTGATTGAAGACATTCTGCAATCTATGAACCCAGTTTAATGATCTAGGTGATAATACTTGTAATTCTTCTCAGTCAGGGGAATTTGCTGCAGCTGTTGTCGGCAAATCCGTGTTCTGATACACTGAAGTACCAGAAAGGCATTAATCCGCCCTCAGAGTTCCATAGCGATGGCTGCATTGTGAAAAGGGAAATTTAAAATTCACTCGGCATTGCGGTATTGCCAAGTGAAAACAATCTTTCCGTTGATGTGTTTTTATTATATCTGATTGTAAATGTTTTTTTCAAGGTGGAATATGGGAAGAATACATTATTGATAATCATTAGGAGTGGGGAAATGCAAATAAGTGCTCATTCAATATTATTGCTGCAAACAGTGCATCAAATGTTTGAGATACAAAAAAGCACTGCTTTAAGGCAAGAACATAATATTTTCTAATATATTGGGGTGGGGCTCCAAGGACTAAAGTCATTATTTTTGTATGAAGTGTTACATGGAAGACATGAATAGTAAGAATTTGTGCTCCCACCCCCTGGACTCATTGCTATTGCAGTGATAATGAAGAAGTGTCATACGGTGACATGGGCCTTCAATGTATCTCCAAACACTTTTCTGCACAGTGACATATTTTTAAAAAGTAATCATTAAATCATTTGCGTGCTTTCTTTCCTGTGCGTGTGTTTGTTCCCTAAACCTCTGAAACGTTAATTCTCCTCCCTATGTAGCAGATTCTGTAAATAACACTCAGGAGGTTTTTCTTGGTGTTGCAAATTCAGAATACTTAGGAACATTCTGTCCTACGGTGGGTCCGTGAGGTTTCTGTTTACAAACTGAAAAGCTGGTTTTGATTTTCTTATGAAAGTGTCAGCTGTGATATTAATTTACGAGATGCTGAGAAGCTGCTGTCCCTCTCTTTCTGGAGAGTGGGTTCCCTTTCACTGAGAGGTGTGATTGAACTTGGCTTTGGGAATGTGTGACTTGCTGGGAAAGGCTGGTGCTTTTGATGAGATTTTAAATTCTTTCCGGTGATGCAGGAAAAACAAGGGACAAGGAAGGATGTATTTTCAAGTGGAGTGTAGGCTTTGGTGGGAAAACTTACTTGGATCACGGCTGTACTTTGAATTTAGGGGTCCAAATTCAACCAAGGTCCAGAGCAGGAAACAGTGACATTTTTCTTTAGTTTTTCTAACAAGGAAAGGGCAAAGCCAGGCGGATCTTTGACTGTAGTATGAAACAAACTGAGTTTTTCTCAAGAATAAAACATTTGATTATTCAAAGAACTGTTTTCTGCATTTTTTTTCCCTCTATAGATGGTCTATACCCCCTCCCCCACACACACACTTTGTTGATAGGTTAACCTAACTTAAAATTTTCTAACCCCTGTAAACAGAAAACCTTACACAAGTGGGATTAATAATAATAGCTAATAACGAACACTTATTACGTTAGACCCTGTTCTAAGCACTCTACATGAATTAAAACTCAGCTCATCCTCATAACAACCCCGTAAGGTCAATGCTGTTATTTCCCTGGTTTTACAGATGAGGAAACTAAAGAACAGAGAGGTTAAGGAACTTTTCAAATTCACACAGCTAATAAGTGTCAGAGCCAGAGTTTGAACCAAGTAGGCTGGATCAAGTGTCTGTGTGCCTAACTACTCTATACTGCCTCTCTGACTTCACATGAGTACAAACCTCCAAGTTCTCTCTGTTTAGCTTTCCAGCATGTTTCCCATGTTATCGCCACAGGAAAAGAATTACAGAAGAGCCAAAGAACGGTTGGTGTCACAACAAACAGAAACCACAACTGTTCCAAGTCCTCAGCTTCAAGAGGCCCTACCCCAGATCTGTGATTTAGGATTTGTCTAACCTCCGAAGAGCTCAAAGCACTTCACAAATTTATTTGTGAGTCATCAGTATGTTAGCAAAATGTCAGAAGTTTAGAGGGTCTGCTATTTATTTATTTATACTTCAGAAAAATATGCTTGATAACAAAGTTGGCTAAAACACAAATATTCCAGTAAATAAGGCATAATTGCCTGCACTGGTTTTGTTTTGTTTTGTTTCATTTGTGACAAAAAGTTGTATTTATTCCATCTTTTTTTTTGTAACAGATCAACACTAAAAAATGAAATGTCAAGTTGACCTTGAACTCATATCTCCTAGGTCTGATTTCTCCTTCAAGCCTGTTTTGTCTCATTGAAACATGGATGTCCCTTTTCACACACAGGTTATTCTTAGGGTCAAAGAGTCTATTTTATCTAGATCCAGCACCCTAACAGCTGTTGGAAAATATTATGCATGTAAAGAACTGGTATGGAGATAGGGATGTAGAAAAAAGCTGAATACCACACAAAAATTATTCGTGGCTTTATCTCAACTTTACAGATGAAGGAACAGGCTAAAGTTGCTGACCTTTGTTTTTTTACTGCTTAGAGCATCTCTTTCAAGAAATAAAAATATATTACATTATGAAATTATTTTCTTTGAGCATTTGTTATTTTCTTTTAAAAAATACAAGATCTTTATTAGAGTTTTATAGGTTAGAGCCTATCGTTATACACTTACATAGCATGCTATACTTTCCTTCTTAACATTTACCACAACTGCAATTAACGAATGCATGTGTAATTGTTTATTTAACTTTATATTCCTAAAGATAAAGTTCCATGAAAAGAAGAAATGTGATTGTGGTGTTTACTACAATATCCCTACTGTATTTGGCACAAACTAGGTGCTCATATATTGATTAAACAATATCAATGAATGAATGAATAAAACATTCTTTTGTGTTTTTTTTTTTTTTTTGTCTTGAGACAGAGTCTCACTCTGTTGCCTGGGCTAGAGTGCTGTGGCGTCAGCCTAGCTCACAACAACCTCAAACTCCTGGGCTCAGGCAAGCCTTCTGCCTCAGCCTCCCAAGTAGCTGGGACTACAGGCATGTCCGGCTAACTTTTTCTATATATTTTTGGTTGTCCAGATAATTTCTTTCTATTTTTAGTAGAGACGGAGTCTCACTCTTGCTCAGGCTGGTCTTGAACTCCTGACCTTGAGCTATCCTCCTGCCTTGGCCTCCCAGAGTGCTAGGATTACAGGCGTGAGCCACTGCGCCTGGCCAAAACATTCTTTTGTTGTTTACTAAGAGTGAAACAGTATTTTGTTTTGGTTTAAATTAACAAACTTTATATTTTAGAGCAGTTTCAGGTTCACAGCAAAATTAACAACACAGAGTCCCCATATATCCCCTACTCTTACACACACACCAAGCCTCCCCGGCTGTCAACTAAAGCAGTATTTTAAACTACAGTAAGACAGTTCTGTCTCTGAGTTCTTTGTCTAATTTATGTCAAGTGTAAGAGCTGGAGAAAAAGCTATGCTGCTAATAACAAAGAAGCCCCCCAAACAGTGACTGAAATAAGATAGAAGTTTGTATTTCTCTCAAGGAACGGTCTGGCCAATTCAGGCTAAAGGGGTAGCTGTGCTCCGTGAAGCCAGGTGGACCTGCCATCCCAACATATGGCTTCCAAGTCTGCTCGAGTTGTCACCATTTCCAGCTAGTAGACTGGGTGATGAGCCAAAAGCCAGCACATGGGGCCCTTTTTGAGTTGGAGATGACAGAGAAATTGTACACATCTCTTTCTCTCACATCTCATTGGCCCAAACTTTAGGCCCATGGTCACTTCCAGCTGTGCGGGGCTGGGAGATGTAATTGCTAGCTGGGTGGCCATGTGCCCAGAAATATGAAAAAGATGGATTTTGAAGGACAACTAGTAGTCTGACATGCCCATGGATGAGGACTGTTTATTAAAATGGACAATCCAATGAACCTGAAATAAGATAAACCAAAGCCATAAAGTATCTTAATCTTAAATATCTCAATAGGCT
The DNA here is from genome assembly GCA_963575035.1 of Avahi laniger. Taxonomy (NCBI): domain Eukaryota; kingdom Metazoa; phylum Chordata; class Mammalia; order Primates; family Indriidae; genus Avahi; species Avahi laniger. The sequence continues at coordinate 15,512 of CAUYSK010047085.1, read as the reverse complement.
CTTCTCACCAGTATGAAGCCATTTTATTGGTAACAGCAGTACAGACAAAGAAGAAAAGAATGATGTTATAACAAGAGGAATCTGGCCAGGAAAACAAGAGAGTAATGTAAGGAACTGGTTTTTTGCTTATCGTTTATATGCTGAATCATATCTTTCCTTTTCCAAGAAGAAAATGCTATAGTAGGCAGCCTCTAAGGTAAATTCCATGATCTCCGCCTCTTGGCATCTGTACTCTTAGTAGCCCCTAAAGCGTGGGTGGCCTTACTGATCTGCTTCTAACGGACAGAATAGGGCAGAAGAGATGGGATGCCACTTAACAGGTTAGGTTACAAAAAGATTGTGGCTTCCATCTTGGGACCCTTTCTTATTCTCTCACTCATGTGCTCTGAGGAAAGCCAGCTGTCACATTGTGAACTGCCTTAGAGAAAGGTCTGTGTGGCAAGGACCTTGGGCAACAGCCAGCGAAAAACTGAGGCCTCAGTCCAATAGTCTGTGAGAACTTAAGTCTGCCAACAACCACCTAAGCAAGCTTGGAAGCAAGTTAAGGCTTCATATGAGACCATAGTCCTGGCCCAAAGTTTAATGCAACCTTGAGACACCTTGAACAAGGTACCCAGCTAAACTGCACCCAGATTCCTAACCCCACAGAAAGTGTAAGATAATAAATGCTTATGGTGTTAAGCCATTAAGTTTAGGGATAATTCAATGACTAATATAATTAGAGAACGAATACAATACTAGATAACTAATACAAACTCTAATCACAACAAAATAGATTCAAATTGTCCTATAATGTTCTATTTATAATTTTGTGTAATAAGCATCTTTAAATTGTCTAATTAACCAAGACTATAATTTAGTCCACTTCTTTCTAAAGTCTGGTCATGGGAACCCCTGGGGGTCCTCAAGAGTCTTTCAGGGGATCCATGAAGTCAAAACTATTTTTATAATACTATTGACACGTTACTTACCTATTTCATTCTCATTTTCTCATGAGTACACGGTGTAGTTTTCCAGGGTACCTATGGGATAATGTCATTTCTCTGACGTATTATGGGATGTATGCTTGTATAATCTTGTGTTTTCTAGAATTTTCAAAGATAGTAGACTCAGGATACAAAAATGTACCTTTTCTGAAATTAACTCAGTTGTTCTCAGTACTTCCTGTGCTTTAAGTAGTTATCTTCAATTATGCCTGGTAACGTCTCTGTAACCTCAATATCGTCCACTGAATTGTTATTTTGGAAACCCCAAAGTTTTCCTTGCATCTATGCAGAAACACAACAAAAAGTGCATTTCTGTTGTTTTATTTGTAATGATATTTTGGGATTTTCTCAGTTTTAATTTCTAATATGTTAAGTATTGATAGACATAACTCATAAACAAAATCTCTTTGGAGCTTCAATAATTTTTAAGAGTGTAAAGGGGATGACATCAAAAAGTTTAAGAATTGTTTGTTTAATCCATCAGTTGACAAATGTGATTGAACCCCTATATATGTTCAGCATTGAGCTATGCGCGACACAGAAGTATGAACATAACCTTTGCTCTTAAGTTGTTTAAAATCTAATTGTGGAGATGAGACTAATGTGTGTGGAGGGGAGTGTTGTCTGAGATATATACTGTAAAGCTAAATGTTACAGTAGAGACCTTAAATGCAATAGAAGGGATATAAATGTACTTAGAATGGAGAAGTTGGAGGTTGGGTGGGAGAAGAAGAGAGGAAGAGTCATTGGGAAATGACCAATGCTAGAAGAAAGGCATTTCTGTTCTCCTAATGATAACCTCCATGACTATGAGGAGAAAATATGCAGAGAAGATAGGGAAATGTATCATTGAGAGGGCCAGGAAAGCAAAGCATAGTCTTGAGCAGCTCTGGGCCACATGTTGTGCTTGGATTTGGGACTTCCACGGGAGCTCTCCTGCCAAGTGCATTCTGCTTGGATGGCTGACCTGATAGGCATCACCTTGAAACAGCAGACACAATTCTGATCCACACACAATTCTTATAACCACAAAACTTGGAATCTTGTGTCCTGTAAAACTCAACTCCACCATATTGAAATCCATATCTAGACTTGCGAGGATGTTACTAATGTTATGCCTATGTTAGGCTCAAGACATTTTTCTATTTAGGGGATATTGCAGCACTTATTTTGGTGAAGTGGAGAAAAAGATTATTTTACTGCTTTGGGCAAAAGGTGCCACTGCTTCCATTTGACTACTAAAACTTAGAAAACTTGGGCCCTAAGTCTGCCATGTACAAGTGTGGGCATTTCTAAAAAAAAATAGCTTTGGCTATCTGACTCAGTTTTACCATCTGTAAAAGAGGGATATTTGCCCAATATAGCTTCAAAGACCCTCTAAACAAAAAAAGATGTATCTGGAAGATGTGGATCAGAGGAAAGGGAGGTGAAGAGACCAAACCTGGGCCCTTCAGGCAAGAAAGGTCCAGGAGCATGTGACGTGGTTTAAGATACAAATAGGCTCCATGTACTAGACTTAGTCAGAACTCCAAGGAGAAAAGGGGGCTTCCTGGCAGTATTGTCCTTTGGGGCTTTACAGATCTCAAACACACACATAAAATATGTATTAGACACTTGGGGGGGGTGGTCAGCATTGACACAGGGTGACCGTTCTTGTAAGAAACACAGTTGAAGAACCAGGAAAAGAACTCTTTGCATCTCTTGCCCTTTGTCCTCTAAACAGAATGGGAAACCATGAGAGTTTGTGGACTGTGTCACCATCTACGTAAAAGACAGACAGTGCCCTGGAGTGCGAGGAGGATTTGAGTGGCAGAAGCACTTAGGTAAGGGAAAAGGCAAATTAACTTGTCAAATCCGGTGTGAATGCTATAGATTTCTTCATAATAAAGTATAATTTCCCAGTAGCACCAAGTAACCATTTTCTTGCTTCTCTTTGTGTCCCAGTTTGGTTCCAAAGATACTCAGAAATTAACACAGTATTTGCTACAGTTGCATGGGGTAGAAAATGAATATTTTGCAACAATTCATATCACTCTTAAAATTGTATATGTAAGTCCAGATGTAACCTTCAGGAAGCATGACACTTATTCTTTGCATTGATGACCAGATAGATCAAATGCTAGAGTTGCAAATAGTTTTAGTTTTATCAAAATATTTAATAAAATGTAATTAAATTTTTTAAAGACTAAAATTAAAATTTAGCTTTATTTAAACAATTTAAAAGTTCTCTTAGGGCAGCGTCTAAGATAATAGTGGCAATATGATTGATAAACAGAAAGATTTACCATCTAGAATACTGGCCAAAAGTCCAAAAAAATTTTCTGTGTTTGTTATGTATAGCACAAATTTAAATTTTTTATTAAGAGATATGTTTATTAAGAGATATTACAAAAAGGCCGGGCGCGGTGGCTCACGCCTGTAATCCTAGCACTCTGGGAAGCCGAGGTGGGCGGATCGTTCTGAGCTCAGGAGTTCGAGACCAGCCTGAACAAGAGTGAGACCCCATCTCTACCAAAAATAGAAAGAAATTAATTGGACAGCTAAAAATATATATAGAAAAAATTAGCCGGGCATGGTGGCACATGCCTGTAGTCCCAGCTACTTGGGAGACTGAGACAGCAGGATTGCTTGAGTCCAGGAGTTTGAGGTTGCTGTGAGCTAGGCTGACGCCACGGCACTCGTTCCAGGCAAGAGAGTGAGACTCTGTCTCAAAAAAAAATAAAAAAATAAAAAAATAAAAAAATAAATAAATTGGTTCTAAAATTTATATGGAAGAACAAAAGGCCAAGAATATCAAAGCAATCCTGGAGAAACAGAAGCATAAGAAACAGGATTTTTCTTCACAAATACAAAGGCTTATTAAAAATCTAGAGCAATTAAAACAGTATGGTGTACAGGGATAGACAACATGACCAAGAAACAAAACAGAGAGGCCCAAAATAACTGCAGGCACATAAGGAACTTTGACAGATGACAGAGGAGGCAAGGCAGCTCACTGGGGAAACAGGATTTTTCAACAAATGAAGCTGGAGAAATTAACTATTTGGGAAAAAAATTAAAGAAAGTAGATCCCTCATTATACACACATGACACACACACACCCCTTCAAAGGGATTAAGAATTTAAACATCAAAAGCAAAACTTTAAGTTTTGCAAGAAATTATAAGTGTATATATATTGAACTTGAAGCAGGGAAGAGTTTCTTAGACATAAAATTACTGGACATAAGAGAAAAGCTTAACAAATTCAACCAAATTAAAATTAAGAAACTTTGTTCTTTAAGGTACATTACAGAAAGTGAAAAGACACATCACAAGGGGTGGAAGATATTTGCAACACTGTGAAATGACAAATCAGTAAGGAAAAATAAACTAGCAACTCAATAGAAAAATGGCCAAATAACATGAATAAGCATTTTTACAGAATGGAAAACACATATGGTTAATAAGTATACAAGGAGATGTTCAATCTCATTAGTAATCAGGGAAAAGAAAATTGAGATCACAATGAGATATCACTCTGGACAAAAAATTAAGGAGTTTGACAAAACTAGGAATGGAGTGGATGTTGATCAATAGAATTTCTTATATATTGCTGGTGGGAATGTAATTTGGTATAACTACTTTGGAAAACATTTTGATACTATCTTGTAAAGATAATATCACCTACTCTTTGATCTTGCAATTGATTCCTAGGCCTATATGTAAGAAAAACTTTTAGTATGAAAGGAAATATGTCCAAGACTTTCAATAGCAACATGGTTCACAATGGCAAAAACCTGAAAACAATCCAAATGCTCGTTGACAGGACAATGGATAAATGAATTGTGTTAGAGTCACTCAATGAGTTATTTACACAGCACTAATAGAGAATAAATTATAGCCATAATGGATTAATTTTAGTAAAATGTTGAGTAAAAAAGCAAGTTCCAGAAGTAAACATATAATACGGTGTACATTTTGTAAAGTTTAAGAATAAAACTAATGATATATTGTTTAGATACACATATTTTATATATAAAAAATATCCTATAATATATAATATATATTTATATAGAAACGTAATTAGATGTGTGTGTATATATATTTTAATAAAACTAAAAAACAAGTAAATTACACACAAATTGAATATGCTTATCTCTAGAGTGAGGCAGGCAGAGGATGGGGAAGGGGAGGAGTCCATAGGTAGGTATAAGTCATGGTAATGTTTTAAGTTTTGGAATGGACATCAGCTTTATTGGAGTTCACTATATTTTTTAATAAAAAAACTCGATATGAGACAATAGAGAGAGAGCATCTAGCATATTGCATTGCACATAGTGGACATTTAATAATCATTATTATTGTGTTGGGATATGGTATGTTTTCCTTTATAATTCATCTCCTTTCTCCATTTCTCTCCCTACTCCCCATTCATAGCCTCTCTGTTGAGACTATGATATGAGGCCAATTTGAAGGTTCATTGCATCAGAGAGAGGGGAGGGCAATTCACCTAGAAAAAAGCATTCCTGTTTACCTTTTAGTTTTATAAATGGTTTTTAAGGTCAATAGCAGGACAACAGTTTGAAAATACAAGCTTTTTTTTTTTATTTCAGCATAATATGGGGGTACAGATGTTTAGGTTACGTGGAAATACAAGCTTCTAAGTCATAAAACCCAAGCTTGTGTTGAGATGGAAAAGCATTTTCTCAAACTAACAGTCTGGATCTTTAAATATACATAAATTCAAACCTGGAAAATTGGAGTATGGAGTGGAATTTATAAAGATCCAAATCCAGAAGTTTGAAGTATAAAGTTTTAAAAAATAAACCAGAGAGTAGAAGAGATAAATTATGACATAAAGAAAACTGCTGCTGCACAGGAAAAGACAAGACGTTCTGGGGCTTGGAAATCAGATTTAAGTGTCTTTGCTGTTCCTGCCCCTGCCCTTTGTGGGGAAGGGAGATGGATTGTAGGGGTGGAAGTATATGATGGAAACATCCAGATAAATGGGGGGTAGGGGGGCGGAAATCCCAGAGCAGCAGGGCTGGCTCTTGGCTTAGTGCATTCTAAGCTCCCTAAAGGGACCCCCATGTCCAGCAGAACATGAAGGCAACATGGTGTTTCTCCCGGCCATAAAACAGAAATAGCCAAATTGAGCTGGATGTGCACCTGTAGTCCCAGCTACTAGAGAGGCTGAGATGGGAGGATTGCTTGAACCCAGGAGTTTGAGTCCAGCCTGGGCAACATGGTGAGGCTCCTGCTTCAAAAAAACAAAGGAAATGGCCAGATTGGTGTCCAGACAAATGGACCAGACAGCATCCAGACTCCCCAGACGTTATGCAAAGCAGCTAGAGAGTCCAAATGGTCCTTCTGCCCTAGCCAGAAGATAGGTAAGTGCTGGGGGAACTGATAAAATGGAAACAACCTTAGTATGTAAACAAGAGGCCAGAGGGTGCCAGAACCTAACAGAACATGGCAGCGGGTGACAGGATGGCAAACTTCGGCAGCAGGTGCCAATAGGATCCCCAAAGGACCTGGAAGGATTGGTTCAGCAGTAGCACTAATGGACACCAGTGACCAGGCAGGAAATGCACAACCTCAGTAGGAGACCAGATAGCTCTCCCCAGATGCTGACCTGGTATGTAAGACTCCTAAAAACTTGGATCACTTCCCAAGAAAAAAAGTAGAAAGTGGAAGAAGGTAAGAATCTAGAATTGATTAAGGCTTAAATCCTGAAGTGACTGAAGAAATAATAACAGCTCGAAGGTTTTATTTTAAATTAGAACACAAACTGTAATTCATTGTGAATGAACCAATTTAAGCTTTTTTTTTCTGTCTTATCAAGCAAGAATGGAGAACCAAAAGCCAGATGAGGTCAGCTATAGAAAACACAATTACATTTTTATGTAATTCGTATTGTGTAAATTCAACCCTTATGTTATAAATATGCAAATATATAACATGTATATGTGTATATATTTCATTGTTATATATGTGTTTGTGTATACATATCTAATACATATATTAATAATAGTAATGAAAATTACTAATATCATATGTGGGCAAATAGCTAATATACTCACATTAGATGTACACATTCTAAAGAAAAAAATAACGTATTATTAAATAGAAAGAAAGAAATTTTTAAAAACTGAAGAATGCCTTCTGAGACTATAATTCTATGAGTAGCAATTGGAAAAAATTAGAATTTATGGTCTAGTTCTTGCTAGCAAGTTTTAGCAAGTTATTAAAAGAATGAAAGGAAATCAGGCAAAAGCTAATTCATTTGTAAGCATCAAAGGAAGGAAATAAAGTTAATAGACAAATATTAGATTGGGAGAATATGTCTGTGATATTTCAAATCATAAGAGACTAATTTCTACAATAGATAAGGTATTTGTGCAAATGAATAAGAATAGAAGAGAACAGAGAGCCCACCAAAATAAATTAAAAAATCCAACAGGCCAGGTGCAGTGGCTCACACCTGTAATCCCAGCACTTTGGGAGGCTGAGGTGGGAGGATTGCTTGAAGCCAGGAGTTCCACTCCAGATCAGCATAGTGAGAAGCTGTTTCTACAGAAAATAAAAATGAATTAGTGAAGGCTCATGGTGCATGCCTGTAGTCCTAGCTTCTCAGGAGGCTGAGGCAGGAGGATCACTTGAGCCCAAGAGTTTGAAGCTGCAGTGAGCTATGATAATACCACTGTACTCCAGCCCTGCCAACAGAATGAGTTCCTGTCTCCAAAACAAACAAACAAAGAACCCGAACAACAACCAAAAGAGCCCAAAAGAAAAGACAAGAACCCAATAGAAAAAATGGATAATGGCAGCGACTGCTAGCTATCTCCAGGTATCTGTTTCCCCATTCTTCTATAGTATAGTAATAGGTTATACCTGGGCCCACAGCTGTTACCGAAAGACTTCCTTTCCAGTGTGGCTATGTGACTAAGTCCTCCTCAATAGAATCTGAGAGGAAGTGATGTGTACCACGGCTGGTTCAGAACCTTAAAGAAACATACATGCCTTCCTCTGCCTGTATTCTCCTCTTTCTGTTGGCATGATGGGAGACCAGAGGTAGAGGTTGTGTGTTGAGGAGTATAGATGAACAAGGTAAGAGACATCCTCAACATTTGAATTTTTTTTAAATTATGGAGTTAGCATAGCAACCATAGACTGCTCTTACTATTATGTAAGAAGGAAATAAACTTCTGTCTTGTATAAGCCACTGTTATGCTATTTGGGTCTCTGTTACAGCCTTTGCAATATATATCATAACTAATTCAGAATTTGGTACCTAGAAACAGGAATACCTAAAACCTGAAATATATTTGAATTACTTAGAGGTTAGGTGCTAGGCAAAAAGTACATAGGTACAATATAGCATCCTGGAAACCCATTGACTCTTGTTAGACTTGGTGACATATTTGGTAAAACTGTCCCCTGGTAGATCTTTGCAGGCAGACCACATGCCTATTGAGCCTGGAAAAAGAATGTTGGTGTGTATTATCTACTTGTCAGTCCTAGCCAGTTTGCAAGCAGACATGGAAGGCTCTCTGAGTGCAGCACGCAATCTAAATTAACTGAGAGGTCCAATGATGCTAACTAGATCTTTGAAGTTTGGAAAAGCCCATTACTTCTGTATCCAAAGAGCCTAGAAGGTAAGACTGTATCCTCAAGGCTTTCTCTAGAGCTTCTTTTTAAGTTTTCTCTACCAGACAATGGCCTCCAGCCCAGTGGTAGGCTTCAGATTCAGGGCGTTAACATGAAGCTCTTTTGTTTCATATGGCCTTTAGGCAACTGTCATAAATTGAAGAGAAGAGAAGCAGAGCACAGATGACATAATAAAAGAGGAGAGTTTTCAAGCTTATAATCTATGACCAAATAAGATCTCTGGCTGTAGTGATTTGCAATGGAATCAAATATAAATAAGTAGTTTAGAAAACTATTAAGTTTTTGCTAAAGAAACCACAATATTGGCCTACAAGAGTATGTGACAATTTTATTCTTCAAGCAACCCCTGAGCTCCCCCAAACCTGCACCAGCAAATTAAAACAAGATATCATTTTTGCCCATCAATTTGGCAAAAATTAGAAATATGGATATTAATGCTAAGTGGTCATAGGGGAGTACAAATACAGGAACCCCCTAGGCACTGCTGCTATGTAGATTGATGTGAACATTCTGGAAAGCAACCTTATAATATCTAGGCAAATAAACTAGAAATAAACACATAACTTATAAGCCATAAATCACCTTCTTATGTATTTATCCCAGAGAAATTCTCACATTGTTTCTTAAATATTCTTGTAAGAATATTTATTTTGTCATTGTTTGTGGTCGCAAGATGCTGGAAGGCAATCTAGTTATTCATCACTGGAGGAAAAGATAAATATTAATAAAACATGGTACTATGCAGCAGTTAGAGGCAAGGGATCAGATGTATACACAGCAATATAGATAGATGTTAAAAATAGTGCCGATTGTATGAAAACAACCAAAGTGTCTGTCAGTGGACAAATGGGTAAAGAAACTATGGTATACATATAAATGGAATATTATTCAGCCCTAAAAAGAATGAGATCTTGCTATTTGCCACAATGTAGATAAGCCTGGAGGATATTATGTTAAGTGAAATAAGCCAGACACAGAAAGAAAAACATTGCCTGATCTCACTTATATCTGGAACCTAAAAAAATGAAACAGTTCAAATATACAGAGATAGAGAACAAAACAGTGGTTACCCAGGGCTGGTGGGGCTTAGGGGAGAGGAAATACGGAGATGTAAATCAAAGGATACATAGTGGCAGATATGTAGAATGAACAAGTCTAGTAATATAATGTACAACATGAGGACTGTAACTAATAAAATTATACTATATTTGGGATTCATGCTAAGTGAGCATATTTTAGCTGCTCTTGCCACAAAAATTTAAAAAAGTGAGTAACAACGTGAGATGATGGATATGTTAATTTGTTTCACTATAGTAACCATTTTACTGTCCATTTGAATTTCATAACATCATGTTGTATATATGAAATAAACATAATAAAATTTATTTTAAAAAACAGTGCTGATTGAAAAATCATAAACAGATGAAGGTCTATATTTTAATACCAATGTGGTACTAAATGATGTATACATAAGGTTGTACAGTGTGGTGTGGTTTGTAATAAAAAAAAATTGGGAACTACTCATATCCATCACAGGGAACCTGTTAAATAAAGGATGGTGCATGCACACAGTGTGATACTATGGAGCTGTAAAAAAGAGAAATCTTTCAATATAATAATGGAAGGATCTTGAAAATACATTAAGTAAAAAAACAAAGTACAAAGAAGTATATACAGTAAGTTAATTTTGTGCCAAAAGGGGGATAGGAATGTGTATTCATATTTGCTTTATTTGAACAAAGAAACACTGGAAGGATAAACAAAAAAGCAATAAACGTGGTTACTTGTAGTAGGGGGTAGGCTGGGGACAGCAAGGGTGGGAGACAGGAATGTGAGGGAGAGTTTTCACTGTTTAATTTTTTTTTTTTTTTTTTTGAGACAGAGTCTCAATTTTTTGCCCTTGCTAGAGTGAATGCCATGGCATCAGCCTAGCTCACAGCAACCTCAGACTCCTGGGCTCAAGCAATCCTACTGCCTCAGCCTCCCAAGTAGCTGGGACTACAGGCATGTGCCACCATGCCCGGCTAATTTTTTCTATGTATTTTTAGCTGTCCAATTAATTTCTTTCTGTTTTTGGTAGAGATGGGGTCTCGCTCTTGCTCAGGCTGGTTTTGAACTCCTGAGCTCAAACAATCCGCCTGCCTTGGCCTCCCAGAGTGCTAGGATTACAGGCGTGAGCCACCGTGCCCGGCCCACTGTTTACTTTTAAAAAAATTTTAAACCAAAGAATACCATATTTATTTAAAGAATTAAATAAGAATATATGAACACAAAATACTACATGTATTACAAACACACACAAATAAGAGGATACAGAACAAACACATTGACTGGCTTTTCAAAGTATAGGTGGTGAATGGGGGTGGAGAATTCAGGTGAAAAAGGAACAAATGAATAAACAAACATAAGTGAGGGGGTTCTGACCAACCAGTGATGAGGATGGGCCATGAACTGGGTTATAAAAAGAAAAACAAACAATAAGTTTTAAAGAAGAGGTATTTCAGTTTCTCCAGTATTTTGGTGGAGGAAAAAATATTTTCTGACAATTAGCCAATCTTTAATTTCCCAGAATATCAAGGAAAGTTTGAACAATGGCATATTTGTTCAGACTTATGGAGAAACAGGTAAATTGTCTGTTGAGTATATTATGTTTCTAAGCCAACTTGTCCAACATTAAAAATAGAACATAAAATTATATTCCCTCATTCGAATAAAGAATTAAAAGGAAGAATGAAATAACAGAGAAGGGGACAGCACTAATAAATTATAAAAAAATCATGGAACTATGATCAAGCTAGATGATAAAATTGAATCAAGGCATCAGAAAACCAACCTGTCCTTTATCCATGTCGCTATTTGCATTTTCTGAGTCCATTGTGTCTGTCCTTTTCCTCTTTCCTTTTCTAAAAGCTTGAGTATTGGTAATTTCATCTGTCTGCAAGATCTTCTGCATTTTCTCAATTAGTTATCAAAGGTTTTCTGAAATTGTAGGAGGAGGGAATGCCCATGTAGATGATGCTATTCTGGACGTGGCCCAGAAGTTAATGTTTTTCCTTAAAAACAAAAACAAAAAAAGGACACATAATGTATTTACAACTGTATGTTTCATAATGGTACTAGCCAGGTAAACTACTTTCGCTGAATGCTTCCTATTGTTCTTTCTTCCACTGACCAATTTCATATACATTTCCATTTAATTCAACAGTCTTTCAATTTCAATATCATCGTAAGGATGTTTATGTTTCCATGATGTGATACACAACAAGTTGTCATTTACAAAATCAAATAGTGCAAAATTTTTTCATCTTTATAAGTTTCTTTTAGAGGGACAAAAAATGTTTAACAAATTGAATTATGGTGATGGTTGCAAAACCCTGTGAATATACAAAAACCTTTCAATTATACACTTTAAATGGATAAATTGCATGGTATGTGGATTATATTTCGATAAAGCAGTTTTTTTTAAAAAACATGCATAATAGTTTCAAATATTTTCTGCAAAGTACCTGCTGATAGATAATAAAATGAATAACTAAAGGCTTTAAACATCTTATGTTTTCATAAGCTCTGTAAATTTGTCTAAGCCTTTTTCTGCTCCACACATATTTTAGCCACCATCAGTTGTAACACATCTTAGTAGATTCTACTTCAGGTTGTACTAAACTGGTATTTTCTCAATTTCTTTGAAAATATTCTTGCCCACAGTTGTTTCACAAAGAGCATTTATAGAGGATAATTTGCCAGTCACTCTCAACTGGGCATTTGTTCCTCAAATAAAAAACAACTGAGCAGTAACCTCTGTTGACTGATCAAGAAACAAGAAAACCTCATAGTTACTTGCCTTGTTCATTAATTGATTATTGTGTTGCTATCCATGTCCTCAAATCTTTGAGGAACTGTTTTTGCTGAAAGGCTAATTGTCTTAAGTCAGTTTATTTTTGTCAGAATACAAGCCTTCATCTCCTGAGGTCAAACATGATTTGATTAACTCACTCTCGATAAATGGCTTTCCTTGCTTGGCTCACAGATGAGGCACCAAGAAACTTATTTTGATTGTGAACTCATCTTCATTGTTTTATTTTTGTGAATAAATTCTGTTCTGAAAAAATATCAGATATTCCATTTTAAATTTTCTAATTTTTCTGATTTGCTTTCCGGTGAGTTGAAATACTGTGATGAGTGCTTAGTCTGGCAATGTTGACATATATTATGCTCTTTTAGCACAGCTACAATGTCACAATGATTTACCAAGGAATTTGATAACAAAATAATCCATATTCTACTCTGCTTTAAAAGCAGTAACTCTAATTTTCTCTTTTTTTCTTGTTTGGCATGATTGGCATGTACTGGTAATAAAAACAGTAAAATAAAATGCTGTAGTATAACAATATGCATATCACTCAAAATGCTGTCAAGTTATTATAACTACATCACTGTGATTTATGGTATACTGAGCAACAACAATACAAAGCAATGAGGTTGTCTCATATGGTCTCTGTCACAACTACTTAACTCTGCTCTCATAATATGAAAGCAGCCACAGGCAATATGTAAACACATTAAATGTGACTGTATTCCAATTAAATTTTGTTTAACTTCAATTTTATATAATTTTCAAATATCATGAAATGTTATTCTTATATTGATTTTTCAAAAACTATTTGAAAAAAAACCATTCTTACTTTAAAGGCTATACAAAAACAAATGATAGGCAGACAAGCCATAATTTGCCAAACCCTGCCTAGAGGTTCAGTTATAATATTTAAGAGAAGTTTAGATTGAATCACCTGATTTCTTTTATTTCATATTTATTTCTTTTTCTGGGGAGCAGTCCAGCTGCTTTAATTCTTTTTCTCCAGTGCCTTACTTCACGGCACATATTACCACAAATTAAGAATAGCATAGAGATTAAATAGTCTTCTCTTATCAGAGATTTTGCTTTTCTTGGTTTCGGTTACCCATGGTGAACTACAGTCTGAAAACAGCATATGGAAAATTCCAAACATAAACAGTAGTGTGATGAAATCTTGTGCCATCCTGCTTTCCTGGGATGTGAATCTTTGTTTTGTCCAGTGTATCCACACTGTATACACTGTATACTGCCTTGTATTTACCAAGGCACCTCAGCTATCATCTTAAATCATTACAAAAAGAAATGTAAGTATAGTACAATAAGATATTTTAGAGACAGAAAAAGAGAGAGAGGATGAATGAGTGTGTGAGAGACCACATTCACATAACTTTTATTACAGCATATTGTTATAATTGTCGTATTTTATTAGTTATTGTTGTTAAATCTCTTACTGTGCCTAATTTCTATATTAAACTTTAACATAGGTATGTATGTATAGAAATAAACATAGTATATACAGGGTCGGTACTATCCACAATTTCATGTATCCACTGGGGATCCTTGAATGTATTCCCCATGGATAAGGGAGCACTATTGTACTTGAGAGATACAATATATAGCCTGTAAGATTGTACAGCAGAATTATTATTTGATACAACTGAATTTTACTAGATTTAACTGATATGGGCCTGTTAAGTACTATTTAGTGATGATGACAGATGCCAGAATCCTAGTTCACTGAGGTTGCTAATAACCCAGGGTGTGTGAGATCCCTTTCCTGCACAATTGAAAGTTGAGACTATTTGCCTTCGGGTGGGTTGTGGGGAATTCTCTCAACATATATCCCACTGTCTCCCTTTTGTTTTTATGTTTTGTCAGATGCATCACCACACTTTCAGTAAATCCAAGGCAGTAAAGTAAAGCCCTTCTGATTTTTCTTTATTTTTGCTTTGTACAGTAGATCAATATACCACTGGAAAATCAATTTTTACTATAAGACTATGTGGTACCCTCATGTCTTTTGTATGATTTCTCCTCTTCTCAACTATACAAGTTTTCTTGTTCAGAAGAAATAAAATATTCTTGCTATGGATTGCTTGTTTTCCCCCACTACACACCAATTCATATGTTGAAGCCTTAACCCTGAATGTGACTGTGCTTGGATATAGGGCCTTTAAGAGATAATTAAAGCTAAATGATGTTATAAGGTGGGGCCCTAATGTCCTCTGCCATTGAGGACATGGAGAGAAGGCTGCTATGTGCAAGCCAAGAAAAAAGCCTTCACTAGAAACTGAACTCTGCTGGGCCTTGATCTTGGACTTTCCAGCCTACAGAACTATGAGAGATAAATTTTTGTTTTTTATGCCACCCAGTCTATGGTATTTGTTATAGCAGCCCAATCTGACTAATACACTTCTATTGCAAAACAGAGTGTTAGTTTTATACTGAGAACTTACGTGCTTACAGTGCTATAGAAGGTGACATAATTGAGAAGCCTATCTTTGTTTCATTTAAAAAGTATCAATGCATTATAGTATTATAAAATTAAAAATTACACATAGTGTATGAAATAAAAGTATAACATTTTTATTTTCAATCTTCTTTCCTTTTAAGTACATAAATAATTAAGATTTTAATAGTTGTACTTTGTTACTTTAAACTTGTTAAATTGATGCTGAAAAGTTACTGTAGGCTTGCAAACCATTAAAAACAAATTAGTTATAAAACACTTAGAAAAAAGACATAGGGCAAAAGTTTTATGCCATTGGATTTGTCAATGATTTCTTGGCTACAACACCAAAAGGCATAGACAAGAAAAGAAAAAAAAATATAGGAAAATTGATCTTCATTAAAATTAAAGTTTTATTCATCAAAAGTCACTTTTTTTTTTTTTTTTTTTTTTGAGACAGAGTCTCACTCTCTTGCCTGGAGCGAGTGCCATGGCATCAGCCTAGCTCACAGCAACCTCAAACTCCTGGACTCAAGCAATCCTACTGTCTCAGCCTCCCAAGTAGCTGGGAC
>CAUYSK010047079.1:0-17978 GCA_963575035.1 Avahi laniger | reverse complement strand
GGTGATACTGGTGAGGTTAGAACTGTGCACCCCAACTTGGTAGCCACTAGCTGCATTTAGTTGTTTACAGTTAATTAAAGAAAAATAAAATACAATAAAGAAATTCAGTTTCTACCACGGGCTGGGGAGGAAGAGGAGAGTGAGGAGTTATTGCTTAATGGGTACGGAGTTTCAATGGGGAGTGATGAAAAATTTTTGGAGATAGAAGTGGTGATGGCTGAACAACTTTCTGAATATGATTAATGACTCTGCCTTGTATGTTTGAAATGGTTAAAATGGCAAAGCTTATTATGTTTTACCACAATAAAAATTTAATAAAAAATGGATCGTAGAACCAAAACTTTAAAGCTCTTAGGATAAAACACAGCAGTAAATCTTTACAGCCTTGGATTTGGCAATGGTTTCTTAGATACGACATTGAAAGTACACTGACAGAGGAAAACAGTAGACGCATTGGACTTCACCGAAATTAAAAACTTTGTGCTTCAAAGGGCACCACCAAGAAAGGAAAAAGACAATCTGAAGAATGGAGAAAATATTTGCAAATTATATATCTAATGAGGAACTTGTACCAAGAATACATAAAGAACTCTCACAAGTCAACAGTAAAATGACAAAAAAAATGTAAAATAGGCAAAGAATCTGAATACACATATTTGCAAAGAAGATATACAAATGGCCAAGTGTATAGAGAGAAGCTCAACATCATCAGCCATGACAGAAACACAAAATTAAACCACCATGGGATATTGCTTGGCACCCACTCAGGAGGCTGTAATAGACAAATAATTACAGAGTGTATGAGGATGTGGACAAATTAAATCCCTCATACGCTACTGGCAGGAAAGCAAAATGGTGCAGACACTTTGGAGGCAGTTCTTGGAAGTGTTATGTGTAGCTGGGCTCAGAGGCATGTGCCTGTAGTCCCAGCTACTTGGGAGGCTGAAATGGGAAGATGGCTTCAGCCCGGGAGCTTGAGGCTCCAGTGACTCATGATCGTGCCTGTGAATAACACTGTACTCCAGCCTGGACAACACAGTGAGAACCTCCAAAGAAAAGGAGGTTAGCACAGTTATGATATGACCCAGTAATTTCACTCCTGGGTATATACAGAAATGAAAACATATGGATGAAATACAGAAAAACTTATGCATGAATGTTATAGCAGCATTATTTATAATAGCCTATTCATAACCTAAATGTCCATCAACTGTGAATTGATAAATAAATAATATTCTATAATTGATAAATAAGTAATATTCTATCCATACAATAGAATATATTACTAGGCTGTAAGAAAGGAATGAAATGCTGACATGGGCTACAACATGGATGACTCCTGAAAACCTTATGCCAAGTGAAAGAAGCCAGACACAGAAGGCCAGGTGTTGTATAATTCTACTTGTACGAAACGCCCAGAACAGGTGCATCTGTAGAGAGAACACAGATCAGCAGTTGCCAGAAACTGTGGAGTGTTTGGAAGAAATGGGGAATGACTATTAGTGGGCACAGGGTTTCTTTTGGGGGGCAAGGAAAATTTTCTGTGATTGATTGTGGTGATGATTGTACAACTCTGTGAGTATATTAAAAACCATAGAATTATACACTTTAAATGGATGAATGTGTGGAATATAAATGGCTCAATAAAACTGTTAGGAAACTTCAGTTCCTCAATCATTTCAAATAGTCCATAGTCCATAGTCACCGGTAGCTAGACACCGGTAGCTGTCCTTGCAGGACAGCAGAGCATCTCCCCACCCACAGAAAGTTCTACTGGACAAGGCAGCGCCAGCAGGAGTGGCCGTCACGAAGGTGGGAAGAAGCTATAGCAAGTGGAAATATTCTGAGGGTAGAGATGGTAGGATTTTCTTATGATTCGGATGTTGGGCAGGAAAGAACGTGAGGATTCCAGGGCGATGTCGCGGTCCCCGGCCTGAGCACTGGATAAACAGCGGTGCCTTTTACCTGAGGTGGAGAGCACTGGTTCTGCTCGTGTGGATACGGAATACTGATTAAAAGGGGAGCACATGGAAACTTAGCGCCAAGTGATCAAGTTCGTGACAGGGAGAACAGACAGGAACGAAACACGACTATTGTTACAAGAGAAATAAAAGGGTAACTAGAAAGATGAGGTAGAGGGAAGGAAGTGGGTTACTAGAGAAAATCCCAGTAATGAGGGTTAGAAGACCCCACTGTAGTCCTGCTCCCCTGTTCCGGCCTTGCCGTTATTTAGTTTTCTGAAATTTCAGGTTCTGAGGCTCAATGCCTCATCTATAAAACGGAGGTTTTATATCAGATGTAGATGATGACGACTGAATTATCTCTAAGGCTCCTTTCAGGCAGGAAACGGTAAGAGGCTATGGTCTCTGTTCTTAGCTGCTAAACCAGCCCCACAGAGTTAGCAGACGAAACCTGAGAGTCTCAGCTCCTCCTCCTCCTCAACTCAGATTAGGATGAATTTCCTGGTCCCGATCTCGCCCGCCATGCTTGTCAGAGCGGCCATTTCAGTCGGGAAGAGCAATGATCTCTGTGCCTTGATGTTCCACCCGCGTTAAGCCCTCAGGGAGTCTAGAGAAAACTTTGATGAGATGGAAGAGTTAGAGAGGGATGAGAGACTACGCTGAAAATGAAAAGTTTGCAGATGTGGTCTTGACAACTTTTTAAATTTCCTTTTAATACCAAAATTTCCAATGTTGGTTGATTCATGGACTAAAAGATATTAGACATACAGAGCATTTGTCTAATATGAAGGTCTTAGAATGTGTTTCATATTTTACAGATATACACATAAACAGAAAATTGTTAGACAATTTAAGAAAATCTGTGTTGAAAATATATACCTTATTGAAGCACTTTCTATATGGCAGGCACAGTTCTAAGCACTCTGCAGGTATTAGCTCCTTTAATACTTTAACAACCTTATGAAGTAGTATTATTATCCACGTATTTCAGATGAGGAAACTGCTATAGCAAAGAGAAGTCAAATAACATCTCCAAGATCACATGGTTAGTAAGAAACTGTAAGTTTTGAAAAAAAGAGCTTGTTTTCATTAACTGAGTTAGAAAAAAGAACCCCCAAAATGAAAGGAGATAACTTTAAGGGGAAAAATAATTAGACCAAGAAGTACTCATTTAAAACACCAACACCTGATGGGAAGGAAATTTCTAGAAGAAAACTGAGGTGGACATAAAATTAGATTCATGTGACAGAACTGTGTACCACGTAAGGAAATACACACAGTGAACAATTCAGGGGGGCAGCAGGAAGCCCCTGAGACCTGACCGTTATTGTGTGGGCATGTGATGAGTCCAGCTTTTCAACCTCCGTGCTATTGACATTCTGGGCCGGAGACTCCTTTGTTGTGGGAGCTGTTCTGTGAATCACAGGCTGCTTGGCAGCACCCTGGACTCTACCCATTAGATGTCAGGAGCACCCACCCTAGTTGTGACAACAAAAATACCTGCAGACGTTGCCAAACGTCCTGTGGGGGCAAAATCAACCATGGCTTAGAGGAAAGGAAGAGGAGCTGGACCAAGTAGGGGGGACCCACCCTGCTCTCCCTAGTCAGGCTAGGAGGTGGGGGGGCGGGACACAATCATCCGCCAGATCCGGAGAGAGGAACAGGTGAGGCTTTAGCACAAGGTGATGCAGTTCAGAGAGCTGTTTGGCCCTTACAAGGGCATGAACTTTTTGATCACTCTGGGACTGAATGTTAACTTCGAAGACAGCACATGCACGGAGAGGGACCCATAAGACCACTAAACACGGAGCTGGCAATTTGGCGTGAACTGAACGAAGAAACAGACAAACTAAAGGACATTTTCCAACTGTAGCTCCTGGAGGTTCACAATGCATTAATTTCTAACTTGTCATGAGAGTGAATGTTACTGGAATTTAATAAAATGTTTACACTTCAGGTAATATGAGCATTAAACTTTCATGAAGATAGGACAAACCTAACAT
Organism: Avahi laniger; assembly: GCA_963575035.1. NCBI lineage: Eukaryota > Metazoa > Chordata > Mammalia > Primates > Indriidae > Avahi > Avahi laniger. Next base: position 14,014 of record CAUYSK010047079.1, on the reverse strand, counting down.
TATTTCAGTTCATCATTTTGGAAGGGTAACAACATTGCATTAGTTTTCAGCTTAGGAAGGAGTATCTCCTTCCCCAGTGAAAGCTAATGCCATTTGGAAATAATTTATTCCTTAGAGGAGAAACTCCCAAACCAAGATGGGATTCTGGGACTTGCCAAGAGCCCCTGAAAAGATAGTGTCCTCCAAAGAAGTCACAGTCACCACCCTGCACATCCTGCGGGGAAAATCCCTGTGGAATCGATGGTTGTATTTCAGCCGATTTAAAAGCAAACACTGTGGGCATCACGCCTTGCTAAAACCTGCCAATGAGCTGCTCCTGAAGGAAAGAACAGAAGCCCTGAGAAGGCGTTTGTGGATGAACATATTGACAAGCTCCAGCTTGCTGACAACTCAAGGCTGGAAAAGCCCACTTTTACTGTCCGGTCTATCCCGAAGCAGGCTGCTGACAAAACACTCCTTCCCACTCTGCTTAATCCTAACAGCGCTGCTATGACAGCGCCACCACTCAGCGCTACCACTCCTCTCGGAAAAATGTCTTCCCTGTCATTTCACTGTCTTTATTTTAGTCAGATATTTAAAATTTCACATAAAATTTTTTGAAAGGAGGGAAAAAACTCCCCAGAACCTATGTGAATAGTTGAGTTCCCCAAACTAGCCTTCAGAACAGCATTTATTGGCGATCTGTGCAAACCACAGTAAGGACGGCATTTCAGAGAAAGCAGCGTGGGGGAGCCTAGGTGGATATTTGGGGGTGGGGGCCGCTGAGAGGGAAAAGGCTATTTCAGGCAAAAAGGAAATCAGCCTACACTGGGCACGGAGAAGGATTCAGGGCAGAACGGTGCATTGAGGAGGGGGTGGGGCCACAGGGGTGCCTCACTACAGTGAGGTCAGCAGGGGTCAAGCCATGCGAGGCTCTAAAAGGTTCCTGTAAAGGAAACCCATCCAGAGTGCATGTGGAGAAATGTGACCTCCCCAAACCTTTGTTTTCCTACCTTAGCCAGCGTGGAGCCAAGCACTTCCTACCAGAAACCCGTCATTAGCGCACAAAGACCTCAAGAGCCGGGGAAAAGAAGGATTAGCCTGCCCCTTGCATCAGCACAGCCAGTTTACCTGAACGGCTGAGATCAGTTAGCCTTCTGCAAATCCAGGATCAGACCCGCTGTCCCACCCCCGGGTGAGAGCTGAGCTGAGAAAGGAGGGCATTACCTGTCCCCAAACACCCAGGGAACAACTTCCGCAGGGTAAAGAAAGGGAGTGGGACAAATTCCCCACTGGCTGGGTTTGATGAAACACTGAGTCACATTTAGAACAGTCTGCGACTGCGTGTGACGTAAAACCTAATATCATGCTTATTATTTCATGTATTGACATACATGAAAAGTGTCATAAAATGAGACAAATAGCAACCCTGTCCCGGATAGTGAGAACATGGTCTTAGAAACAAATCAATGTCGTGGCTTCAGGATCCGCTGCCCCAAGGCAGCAGGCCAGCCTGTTCTTCCAGACCTAACATTACTTGCAAAATCTGGCTGGATCCAGGGACCGACATAATGTGGGATTAGCCAAATGAGGTCTGGAAACATAGTCACTAAAACAGACCATTGTGAACAACTGAGACGAAACCACGTTAGTGGGAACGGCCCAGAAATGCTGCGTGCAAAAGCCTCTTTGAAAATACTTGTGGGAAAAGCCACAGTTTGTAAGAAAAGTATGTCTCCTTTTCTAAACAGACGGAATGATCAAGGAACTTATTTCAGAATATTCCAAAGGGCTAGGGTGAAGCCATTTTATTAAGATGCCATTTCAATTAAATGCTCATCAGAAACCTTACGTCATCATCCAGCTAAACCACAAAATGTATCAGAAATGGTTCTGACAAAAGGCAAAATCTGAAGACAAAGTCATGTAGCATAGCGCTGCATGGTCAGAAAAGACAGGGCTTCATGGTCCTGAAAACAGATGAGGCGAATGTTCGTGTCTGCTGGAAGCGTGTCGAGAACCAGGAGGACACCTGATTCAGCACCGCAGGCCTCAGCGGGCGCAGTCGAGGCGGAGGCGCCACCATTCCCTTGACATCGAGGCGCTGGCCAAGACCTTCGGGTTGGAGAGCAGATGCCAGTTCCTCTTGCTTTCCCTCTCGCCCTTCACGTCAAGAACGTCCAGCAGCACTATTGCAACAGAGCGGCCTGGATCCCAGAGCTCCTCCCGGGCCAGCTCTCCCTCCAGGCCCCGCCAGGCTCCAGGGCTCAGAGGAGGCGTGCACCAACCACCACGACCAGATTCGTATCGAGTGCGAAGATGCAGTCCAAGTTTCAGATAATTAATTTACGAATAAACCTAGAGACCCTTACCTGCTCAGGCCTGTACTATAATTCAAAGTATTCTTTCTGCTTCCAACATTATGAATTCGTGGAGAGAAAAATTATTTTTTCCTTTCTCTGTAAAGGGTGGCATAAGATACTGGAGGGTGCTTTATGCAGGGCAGGGTTTATACAAGTGTTAGTGATTATAATTACATTTGTAACCAGCGCTGCTGGGTCAAGTTCCTGGTTATATAAACCTTTCGCTGGATTTTCTCCTCCCTGTTGCCATTTCTGCTGGATAAAGCTAAGGACGTGAAACTCAAATTTCAACCTTTCTCTTTTTTTGCTTTTGTTTAGATTTGAAAAAGGAAGTAAAAATGATGCAAAGCAAACTTGATGGCCAATGTCAAAGCAGTCACCCGGCGAGGCCACAACCTGTTTCTTACTTCTGGGCACAGGACTAAGTGACATTCCCCAGACCCCTGCGCCAGGTGGGCCCTGAGACCAGTTCTTGCCAATCAGACATGAGCAGATGATGGATCCCTGCCTGCCAGACACGGCGAAGGGCAAACGATCTTCTCTCTCCCTCCCAGAGTGGAGGCTGCGGTGCACTAACGGAGCCCCACTGTGTGGAAACAGACCGGGGTGTGCTGTAACCAGGTGTGGTAAGACAGGCAGACGTGGACAGCACTGTCATGACGGAAGAGGATTAAGGTCTGCAAGACCCTAGACACAGGAGGCGTGGCATGCCACGCAGGGCCACACAGGGAGGCGCCAGGGTGGGTCGGGAGGCAGAGGGAGCAGGCAGAGAGCGGCCCAGAGCCTGGACGGGGTCTCGCAGGAAGGCGTGCGTGAGGCAGGGAAGGTACCCTGAGCAAATTTAGGGTTGGATAATCTGAGTAATTCTGGCGGGTTCTGGGCTACAGGAGTGGGTGCCCTGTGTCCAGGCCTCTGGTGTGACGAAGGGCAGGGGGTCCCTGGCTTGGAGGGCAGTGAAGGATGTGGCTGGGGGTGCGGGCTCTGGCTTGGCTGGTTTGTACCAAAGGCGCACGGGCAGGGTGTCAGTTGCTATCTTTAGGAATCAGCTAGCCCTGGGGGAGGGGGGACATTCTTCTAGAATCAAAGCCCCATATGCCAGAACATCAAGAATATGGAAAATAAGAAAAATACAGTCAATACGCCTGTGAAGGACGCATTCGTCCACTGGACAGTGACGTGGGTGAGAAATAAATCTTTCCTGGGTGGAGCCCCCGAGATTCCCCAGCAAAGACGCCTGGATTTAACGTCCTCCAAGGGTGCAATAGGGGACTCTGCCTCACACTTCTCACGACATTGCTCCAAACTGTTTAAAACACATGTGACACAGAGTTTACTAAAAGAGACATCGAAACATACGAAACATCTGACTGGATGAAGGCAACGGCCCTTCCAGCCAATTCTGCGCTGCAGGACTAGGAGGCGGAACACCTCCCACGTTTCATCGTACAGAAAAGCAACCGCTCAAGTCCAGCCTTTCCGGCAGCGGTTCATTACCGCGTTTCAAGCAGAGCAAAACTGGGAAAAAAATTTGCATTTTAATTTGGAAACCTGGTTATATTTTAAACATATTATGGCTGGGTTAGTAACCAGTCACTTAGATTTGTGAGCTGTAGCTTCATTTGTATAAATCTAAAAACTGTCCAGAATGTTCTCTTTCTAGTTCTTAGGGAGCAAGCTCCATTTACTTCATTTACATGCATTAGGATTTCATGAGCTCCTGTCACACTCTGTCCTCTCTGGAGGTCTTCCCATACGCCAGAGGCCACTTCCCCTCTTTTCTGTGCCATTTAGCATTTAATGTCCATTTTGGAATCTTTTTATTTTAGACTTTTTCTGAACTGTACACAGTATTGTCAGCGGCTTTTAAAGGGGAACAAAGTGCCAGCGTATTGTTTCACTTGTCTTACTTTAAAATACAGCACTTTGTTGGCCTTTGTGACTGTAAAACCACATTCTCCTGGCAGGTGTAAGACACAGAACAATCAGGCAAAGTAGGGGAGTGCTGATTAATGCAATACCAGATCCTTCCAGTTCTACCTCCAATCCACCCACTTCTCTCTACCACCATCATCACTACACTAGACCACGCGACAGCTCACCAGCCGGCCTCCAGCAGTCATCCTCGCCAGTGTGGGTAGCAAAAGAAATCAGATCACATGGCTGCTGGCTGAAGCCTGCCAGTGGTTCCATTACACGTACACTCCCCAAGGCTGGTCTGACCTCTCTGTCTCCACCCTCATCATCCCAAGGCAATCTGTGTCCCACGATCCTGCCCCTAACCCTCTGCCCCAGCCCCCAACACACGCCTTCTCTGACTTGGAACCACTTCCTCACCCCACGCCGTCCCCCAACCTGAAACTTCCCGCTGTTCTTTTCCCAGCTCACTTCTTCTCACCCGTCAGCTGTGTCGCCGCATCCTCTGGGAAGCAGTCCTCAAGCCCAGCCCAGGGTAGTTTTCCTTGGAATACATTCCATTTGACCTTGACCTTTGCTTGGTGACACTTCTTATTCAAGTCCTGCCTTCTCTAGGTGTAGGTTCCCGAGGGCAGGGACCGTGCCTGTTACGTACACTACTGCATCCCCAGAACCCCGAAGCAGCCCGGCACATGCAACACACTCATTTGTCATCTTCTTTTTTCTATGAGTGAGTAATTGAGCTTAGGAAGTTGCAATCTTAGAGAACGCTGGCAGTCTTGCCCAAGTTTAGCTTAATGTGAAACGATGCAAGTCATCAGGATTTACATGATATGAAAACACCAAAGTAAGCTAATAAGACCCAACAGTGCCATGGGCAGAGAGAAGTACGCTAAGTTTTATTTTACACATGTGCACTGTTGTTTCAGCATATAGCAGCACATTTATCAAAAAGTATAAAATAGTCTTCTCCAAAAATGTTGAAAGGCCCTGTTGCTGAATTAGTGCCTATATGTAAGTATCCACATGGTACTTTTTCTTCCTACAAGGTGAGGGAATTGTTTCCATGGTGTGGACTCTGGGGAATCAAGAACACATTTTTAGGAATCTTTTTTTACTGGTAAGTATATTCTCTTTCCTATCACTGCCCTCCTAAATTCCATCAAGAAAAATCTGAACATTTCCTTTTATAAAATCAAAACTGATTTTCCGTTCTTTTGCCAATAACCACATTCCAGAGGGTTGCTCAATTATGCTAACTGGACGCACCAGTGGGAAACTTGAGTGTGGCTGACACCAAGGCTTTGGATGAACTTGGTCCTGTGAAGGTGACATTATGACTTCAACTTAGAAATCACTTCTCAGATCAAAGGGTGAGAGCCGCTGGCAGATCATGGGAGCAAGCGTAAGGTTGTGATGGTTGGAAGCAATCTGATTTACTGAATTGCTTGAGTGGAAAAATTTATTTTGAAACTTGAAATGAATCATTACAAACTCCATCAGCAAAGGAGTGCTTTGAAAAGTCTCTCCAAAACCATACAAAAATAAGCAAAGCAAAATTCCTGGATGCATTCTAGGGAATGCACAATGTACCCACACCTTCTCAAATATTTCTTCCCAATAATTACATCGCCTTGCTCAAAGTGAACAGTGCTGGTATGTGCCTGAGCCTCTCTACATGGATAGTGGAGAGAGAATTTTCTAGTAAAACTCACTCATCCATACAGTATCAAATAGGGAGATGAAGCTACTCTAGGGACCTAATCCTTGGTCAAGCAGCACTATCTCAGGGCTCAGGGTTTGGGCAGGCATCAGAAGGACACCAGGCCATACCTGGCGGTTGCCGAAGGCCTGGAGGTGCTCTCCAGTTAGGCCAGGGTCCCACAGGTTTTGACAGTGCCCCAGTTTGTTTCAGATTGGCACATGCTCCTATGCCTCTTTGGGGGAGCAGATACATCCTTCTAAATCGCAACTTGGAGTGTAATAAGAACTCACTTGTACTAAAGGCAGTACATCAGCACATACAAACAGGTGATCCAATCAGCTGACACACCGCCCTCTGGAACGTCACGGTCTTTCTTGATTTCCACCACCGACTCCCTGCTACACACACCCCCCAAAAGACAAAATCAACCCACACTCTTGCCAGTTCCTGTGTGTTTCTCTCCGGAGCAGTTCATCTTCTTCACAGGAAATTCCATCACGTAACTCTCCCGCCTCCAACCCTTCCATGAGAAAATGTCCCTCCAGGTGTGCGTGGTCTGCCCCCCTCACTCCTTTGCCCCTTTTCCAGCCAGGACACAGGGATGCTGGCAATGGGTAGAGGCATGTTCTGATCTACGGTTGCCGGGAGGACGGGGAAAGGGGCAGGAGGTGTGATGTCTCTCGCCATGGGACGACACAGCAAAAAGGCCCTAACGAGATGCCAGACCCTCCGCCCTGGAAGTCCCAGCCTCCAGAGCCATGAGCTAAACACATTTCTGTTCATTATAAATCCTCAGTCTGTGGTGTTCTGTTACCGCAGCACAAAACGGACTAATACGGAATCTAACCTCCCTTACCAGACTACAGACTCCTTGAAGTTAGGACCTACACTGACATATTTACTCACCACCCTTAGAATCCACCACAGTGTTTTGGACATAAATATTATATGAACAGATAAAGCAAATGAACAATAATGTAATAATTTTTGCTCTGTACTAATTGTGAGAATTTAGAAATTAATTCTAAAATATTAATGCAATTTGTTAGAGGAAGTCAACTAATGAACAAGAACACCAATGGTCTTCTGTTGCTCTATGCCAATATACGTCATATTTGCAATTTCACCTTAAACGGTTTCATTCAACAGGCTGTTGTTTGCAACACAACTAAAAGAAAAACCCCTATGCTGAAGGCTCGATAAACACATGAAATAATAACACTGATGATCCTGGTGATCATAATAAAAAGGGTGAAAAAATCACCCTATTGGCTGGCTGCTAGGCAGTTTGCCAAATGTGGGGTTGGGACAGATAAGGATGGTAGAACCAAACTTAAAATCCACTTGGGGTTATCGTTTAGTAAATTAGCAACTGTTGGAAGTTTATTCCCTTTTAAATATTATATATAGCACATCAGGTGAATGAATGGATTTACATGATGGAATCTAGGCCAACTATAGCAATTCTACCATAAACTAGGAGTGACAAACTCAAAGCACATGGTCATTAACTCCAGGATTAGAAAGCCATTGTCTCTACTGCAGAGGGGCCAACATTAATTCTTTTTGAAGCAAGTCAATGAGCATCTCATAAAACCTCTGAGAGTCCAAAGGCAAGCACTGTTGAGTTAGGAACACAGGAGGATGTCTACATAACAAGGGTGGGGGTCTTCAGATAGCGCTGGTGGCCAGTCCACGCTATTCGCTCTCTCTTCCCAAGTACACGAGCCTGGCGCAGGACCAGAGGGATGACTGCCCAAATCGCCCTGGCGCTCATCAGACACACTGCTTCCCATCACTAGGGCCATCCTGCCACGAGGATGACTATGACCACGGCTTCTGAAAATAAGTCACATACAACCCTCTCATGCTTGTAACCCCTTACGTACAAACCATTTTAAAACAAGTTAATTCCACCATGAGTAAAGATAAATCACAAGAAAGGTTTAAAGTTAAAAGAAAATGATTTCACTAGAATGTTCTTTTTTGGGGTCTGGAGCTAGAAGCAGAAAATTTAATTCTCTGGTTAGGAACCTTGAAGGAAAAGGAGTTCTGACGAAATTGAAAGGATGGGTCACGGGGTGTAAGGCACTGGCCGTGCAGGCACTTTTTCTAACTGTCAGTATTTAACAGGTTGAAGAGTATCAGTGAGGATGAATCATTTCTGTTTGAAGCATAAAACACACTGACACGGAAACAAAGACACTTGGAAACTTTATATTCTTTGGTTCTCTGAACAATGAAAGGCCTTGTCTAGTCAACATTTGGAGTAATCGTTCCCAGGGGGTTATTACTACTTGAGAGGGATGAGAGAGGAGCATTCTCATGATACATTTCATTTTCTGAGACTACAGAGATGCCTCTTTAGGCGGCCATGTTCGGGATGCATTAAGAAGTGTAAGAAACATGGAGCCCCACAGTTCTCAGACATCCTCTTCGAGCTGTAGAGAAAGACTAAAACCAATGTGGAGAATCAGGCCCCTATGACTTCAAAAGGTGTACATCAAGGAACGGAAACTCTTTCAGAAAAACTAGGAATAAGACTGAATTCTTAACAAGATTTGAGTTATTCTGCATAGGGGTATCGGAGGCTCGGAGATGAAAGCCCAAGTAATTAACAGAGAATTTCAAGCTCGTGGACAAGAGGCATTGAGTTTTCATTACAGCACAGTCCTTCTCTTCCAGATCCCTGACTCAAACGGTTATTAAAAATTGAATTTAGAATTCCTACAGTTCAGACCATCCAGTGAACTGGAAGGAAGACGGGTTCTCAAAGCCAGAATGGATGAAACCTACTAGCTATAAACCTGGAACTAGCTCTCATTAGAATTTAGGTACAGTTTCCCTCTAAATCGTGTTCTTGTGATCTTTCCTTCTACGGAACTGGAAAAAAAAACTGTGAACACACTGGCACCAGAGGAGCTGCGAAGCTACGAGTGACAGTTTCGATCGTAAAGCCGTTACCGTGCTCCAGCGCTTTCATGGGGAACCAGAAGAGGATGAGGGAGTGGACCAAGGCGTTGATGCAGTGGCCCCAGAAAACCTGCGGGAAAGCAGAGCACAGGAGTCAGGAGCTGCCCAGAACTCTTGACCTCTGTGTGGCTCAACAAACGCCACGCTGTGAAGGACCCTGGCAGTGGCTGCATCCTCCCAGCAGCGGCAGACCATTCTCGAATTTGGGGGGAAAAAATCCTGTTTCTTAATTTTTACATACAAAAGACTGGACTATCTCCAGATAACATCACTTTAGCAAAAAGACCTAAGTATATATCCACATGTATATAGACCAACACACAATCTAGTCACATCTGAAAAAGGAGTGGTGACCAGTTTTCTTTAGCATTGTAACGGACATCATTTCACAATCATCCAAAAAAAGGGTATTAGGTCAAAATTGTTAATAACAGACTAAAACCACGTACTTTTGAAAGCATTAAAAAAATTTTACTTGTAAATTCTTATGCGGAATTCTCTTTTGTCTTACTCCTTTAAATCTCCCTCATTCCACTTTTTCTTTAATTTTTGGGTTTTTGGTTAATATTATACACATTTGAAAATTCTCTTTATTTTAATACTTGAAAGGTCAACCAGAAAGAACACAAAGTTCGGTAATTTATCCTGAACTTTACTTTCATTAATGCGTTTCAATCATCCTTTGAACCACTAAGATGACAGAACTATTAAAGCCAGATTAAATGTACTTAAAAGTCTACCAGTTGTTCCGGGAATTGTCACATAGTTCGATCCTAAGCAGCGGTGGGACAACAGAAGATAATGAAAAACATTATTATAAGACAATGGGATTTCTCCCCCATTTTAAATATTCATTTTGCACTACTCTTTCCCTGATGTGTCTTCCAAAAAGAAAAAAGAGAAAAAGAAAAATTTCAAAGTGCCTGAAAAACAGTTTCGGGCATTCTCAGCTCTTCCACATTTGACTGGAGTCCATTCCCTGCTCCTTCCCACCTCAAGTGGCTTTGAATTCAGACTCTATAGAAAACAGATTTAATTTATGTAATAATGAGAGGAAAGGGCCTTATCTTCCTAGTCACAGAACCGCAGCAAGCCAGACCCGACACGACGGTGGCCCAAGGCTCTCTAGCACGGAAGACAGCAGATCCACAGGGTTCGTTTTGTCTCCTAGTCTCGGACATGCCTGTTAGGCCCTCTCAGGACCGGGCTGCTGTGAAGGACGCCTGTCGGTGACACCTGGCGCAGAAGCAAACCTGCGGAGGCGGCCGTCTGGCTGAGGCCTGCGGGGGAGCCTCTGATTCACCCTCACTAGGGCCCAGGGGTCACCCACGCATATCATGAACTCCCGGCACATCGTAGCTGCGCTGGGCGACCGGTCTCTGCCCAAACTTCTGAATCCCACCTGCACAAAACCTAAGACAGAAACACGGCCACGCTCACGTCTCATCCCGCTGCCGGCCGGGCACACATCTTGCCGTCGGGCAGGCGCGCCCGGGTGCTCTGCCACTCTCAGCCGCGACCGGCCTGTGGGACAGACCCCTTGGCCGTTCCAGACTGTGCATTCCCTTTAACACCCAACCCAGCTTCTGCGTGGGCTTCTCAGGGTTATCCCAACCTCTTCTATATCCTTTCTGAGTCTGTGGTCTGGAAAAAAACCCCAAGAACCTGTGACTCACCTAATTTTTGTGTTCGTATCTAGCCAAATGAAAAACCCAGCAGCAGTCAGGCAAGCTCCCAGCGGCCTCCCCGCAGGGCTGCGTGTGGGAATAAGGGGGGCTCTGCCGGCCGATCCCGAGGGCCCTGGGAGCTGCTGGCCGCGCTGACCTCAGAGGCTTAGCGAGGAGCGAGAAGGACTCAGCAAACTGGAACGTAAAGAGGCACCCCATGCAATGGGACATGCCACTCCAGAAGCCACCTCTAATTCACTGGGCTTGCTGTGTGTGGGCGTGGGCACGATATTGGGGCCTCTCAAATGTTCCCTCTCAAGCTTGAGCTGCCGCACGGGCAGATGACCGGCATGGAACGGCAAAAGGCAGGGCTACGCCTTTCTGAGGTGACAATTCCATGATCACATCCTGTTTACCTTTGTGTTGAAGCCTTCGGCGTTCTGGGTGATTTTGTAGAGCTGTGGAAACCTGAGCATGCTCTCCTGAGTGCAAGACCTCTCGAAGATTCCCAGAGTGAAGGGCGGCAGAGCCGTGAAAATCTGCAGGGAGAACAATGAGCCATTGAGAGTAGCCCTGTCGAGCGGCAGCTTCAGCTCCCCTGCTACCAGATGACTTCATTTTCATCAAGCCCGAGCCTGAGATTCAATGATTCACAGCTCCCCAGCCATCCTCCAAACAAAGAAAATAAATGAAAGACCACGTCTATGCTAATCAGAGCAAACGACTGCACCGAACACTAAAAACAGCACCATAAATACTGGGTTCACCAAGAAATTTTGTTAAATTAACAACTACTTTCCTTTGCAAAAGGGGTAGTGATATAGAACCGCGCCACACTTAGCTTTGCGAAGTGTTTTGTTTTCTGTTCGTGCTGGCTGAGGCCCAATTTTACAGCTTCCCACCCTGGTTTTATACTCGAATTTCAGGGAGCATAATGTACTCCACCCAGTTGCCCCTGTGGTAGACGTTGCACTGTGGCTGAATTACGGGCTAGATGCTGCGATGAGCACCAGGAATGGAGAGATTATACACAGAAGAAAGGAGGAGAGGAAACGGGTCCCTGCCCTCCAGTGCTCCGTCTACTGCAGAGGGGGGTGTGGGGCAGTGAGGGACAGGTGTAACGATAAATATGTAAACACAGGGCTCTGCAAAATTACTCACGGGGGAGAGGATGGAGGAGGAGAAGGCAGAGTCATGAAAGAAATCCTGCACCAAAGAGTATTTGACCCTCGAGGTGTTGGATCCACGGGGTTTTGCAGGATGGCAGGAGTGTGGGTGAGGGGTGCCCCAGGAAGCTCTCCTGTGAGAGGAGCACCCCTACAAAGCTCCGAGGCATCAGTAAGCATGGACATAGGTGCTGAACGAAGTTTATGGGAGGCCAGTACGTGGACTTAGCTCTTGCATTCGGCCCCAGCAGACCAGACCAAACCAGAACGGGTCACCTGTGCTATCAGAACCTTCATCAGACTGAACTCTGAATTAGACCAGTTTTCCAAAAGAACAGGAGATTCACAGCAACTGATCTGAAAGGGCCCAGTTCCCTGAGGCCGCATGAGAAGGGAGTCCCTTCTGTTCTAATGCTGTAAGGAAAGTCACCGATCACTTTTTGTTCTGTTTTTGCTTTCTTCTGCCTTTTTCTTTTCTTTCTTTCTTTCTTTCTTTTTTAAGAGACAGGATCTTGCTCTGTTACCCAGGTTGGGGTGCAGTGGAGCAATCATAGCTCACTCCTGGGTTCAACTGATCCTGCTGTCTCAGCCTCCCAAGTAGCTGGGACTACAGGGATGTGCTACTGCACCTGCCTAATTTTTCTATTTTCTTTTGTAGGGACAAGGTCTTGCTATGTTGCCCAGGCTGGTGTCAAACTCCTGGCCTCAAGCAGTCCTCGCACTGTGGACTCCCAAAGTGCTGGGATTACAGGTGTGAGCCATGGTGCCTCTTCAGCCCTTTCCTTGCTATGAAGCCAAGCTCCTCTGCTCAGCTCATCAGAGCACTCACTGTGCTCATTTTACCAGCATGAGATGTTACCCGATTCTAGAATTGCCAATAAAAGCCAAGTAGACCTGTAGATGGTTGTAATTTTGTCTTTTGACAGGGGGACCTTCTAAGACACACAGGGTGGTGGATGGTGGTTGGCTGAGGTTGTGGTGTGAGACAAGGATGGGGAGAGACCAAACAACCTCCTGTGACAATGACTTCCTGGGGAGAGGGTTGCTTCCTACGACTTTGACTTTTACCTGCGCTCTATAGGCATGTGGCACACTCACGCTTGTGTGTTAGAAAGCTAAAGCCAAGTGCTGAAGAAGGGGTTTGGAAGAAACACGTCATTTCATGTCATTTCAACCCGGGACATGCTGTGGCCTGAGGGATTCTTTGCCTGGTTCTGGGCACGGGTCACAGTCTGGGCCACTCGCTGCTCAGCGTCGGCATCACAGAATCCACCGCCGCAGACCCGGCAAGGCCTCGAGGCTGTGGGAAGACAACGTGTGTCTCTGGAAGAATTCCGAGCCCACACCAGGTATCTGCGGACTGAGCACGTGGCCAGAGGAAGCGTGGCCCAAGTCTGTCAGGACCAGGCGATCAGGGGTGTGGTGAGTACGGTCAGTAAATTCTCCACCCCGAGCGCAACAGAAGCCGCCCTGGGATCCCAACGTGCTACAAGCGCGGCCAGGAGAAACGACGTAGCGCTGTCCTCACGTCCCTCACGACAGCAAAAGCTGTCCGTTTTATGCCGAAAAGAAGGAGCTCCTACCACACGTCTCAGAAACGCCACGCCCCTCCTCAGCACTCACTTCAGCCCCGCCGCCTTGCACCCCTGCAAACGGGATATCGCGCACACGGTTGCGCGCATGTGATGTCCTGCATCCTGGCTATGCTGCTTTCTTCTTTTCTCACCTGAGTTTCTACTTCTCCCCACTTCGAATCCTCCCCACCCTTCATCTCTGGGTTACGATGAAGCCAGTTAGCCCCACGTAGTTTCCATGCTGCCGTCAGCACACCATGCAAGCGTGTGCGCAAGTGCACGCACACACACGCGCACGCACGCACGCACGCGCACACACACACGCGCACGCACGCACGCACACACACGCACGCACACACACGCACGCGCACACACGCACGCACACGCACACACACGCACACGCACACGCACGCACACACACGCACACACGCACACACACACACGCACGCACACGCACACGCACGCACACACACGCACACACGCACACACACACACGCACGCACACGCACACACGCACACACACGCACACACACGCACGCACACACACGCACACGCACACACACGCACGCGCACACACACACGCACACACACGCACACACGCACGCACACGCGCACGCACGCACACACACACACAGGTTAGGGGTCGTGATTCGTTTTACAAAACGCGGACATT
>CAUYSK010047078.1:0-24153 GCA_963575035.1 Avahi laniger | reverse complement strand
TTCTTTCAGCTTCAGTTCAAGTGAAATGAGTTTGGGCAGTATACATGTTTAATATTATATTTAAATTAAGCTATCACAATATATGAAATTGTATGAAGACATATGAAACAGACCAGGAGTTAGCAAGGACACATCCATGAGGTAGTGGGCAAATGCATGTCGCTAGTGGGTCTGCTGCAATTCAGGGGAGAAACGGTGCCAATGCCTAGTGCGCCCCAGCAGGTCTCCGCCTGTGTCGTATCACTGAGGGGTTAGAATGGGGTGTAGGATAGTGGCTAAGAGCACAGGCTTCGAACAGAAGTCTGTGTTTGTTCAAGTCCTTGTTGCGCTATTACTCATCATGTAATCTTGGACTAGCTACCTCGCTTCTCGAAGGTTTAGTGCCCTAAAATGTACAAGAAGGATTGCAGCATTACTTAGGGTTGTTATGAGATTTAAATGAGCTCATGGATGTAGAGTGTTTGACATATAGAAAACAATTAATGGATGGGCTTAGTTTTAAATCCCTCTGACCCATTTCCTCAGCTGATCTGCAGCCACATATAATATTCCTCCCTTAATAATAGCTGAAGCTCCTTCAAACTTTTCATGCCCGTTTTGCTCCAGTGGGAACTGAATGTGAAAGGAAGAAAGGACATGGTGCACATTTTATTTCAGAGGAGAGAGCTTAAAAATTAATCTCTTTAAGTATGTGCAAGAGTTGGTGTACCTCACCCTTCAAAGGAAGAAGTGACCATTAAGTTTGAAAAGTTTCCAAAGAGCTAGAGAAGTCAGACCCTGATAGGATCAAATAAATCACCTAGATTGGGTAAAGGATTTTCTCCTTACAGAAAAAGTTAACTGATCTGACCCAATTTAAATTTGCTTCCTGTTTCTGTCTTTAAAAAAAAAAAAATTGATGCATAAAATGCACCATTTTCTCTATTAGAAAATTCTTTCATAATAATTTCCATTAATGGAATCTTTTATTCCTGACTCAAGTGTGTGTTAACTTGAGAGTACTGTTACTTCTCGGTTAATGAATTTTTTTCTTATAGTCATAAGAATTTTTTACATGTTCATATGAATTCATATATATTTTCTATAATTATATCTAATTTACTAGGCATTTTACTCCAATTTATGGTACCCTCATTGTATTCCTTCTTCTTCTTAGGTAAATACATATTTATGCAATTTAAATTGTAATTATCATATAACCAATAATGTAGAAAATTGGAAAATAAAATAAATTTCACCTAATATCAAAGACTAAACCCAACCACCCTTGGCATCAACCTGTCTCATATGTTGTCTCTCCTTGGCTTAGCACTGAGGAGCATTCATAAGAAATTTAAAAAAAATAGCCGAATCTGCCTTTCATAAAGCACTCACTGTGCGCCAGGCACTGGACGAAGCTGTTCCCGTCGCCATGGTCTCATTCGATCTTTAGGTTTACCTGGAGAAGGCCTTACTTTGGGCCAAGAGCATCATTTCTTTTCTTTTTCTTTCTTTTTTTCGCTAGGCAGAAATACGATTTTAATATAAGTAAATTTGGACACTTAAATTGGTGGCAGTCTTCACTTATAAGGTAGACGTCTGTTAAAAGGGAGATGACCCAGAATTCATTTATGTGATGGGATGGAATTATTGTGAGAGAAGGCCAGGCAGCCTTCTTTGAGGACAATCCCTGGGAGGGACTCACCTGAGAGCCATCAGCAGGTGACACTTCTGGCAGCTGGGGAAGTGAGGGGTGGGAGCCCCTGCTGGAGTCTGGCTGAGAGCAGGCGGACCTCCGTGGGAGCAGGGAGGGTCAGGACTGGCTGGATTCGGGACCCATTTCGGAGGCAGAGGCCAGAGGGTTTTCTGTTGGATCTGGTTTGGGGCAGGAGAGAAAAGGAAAGCTCAAAGGGCTGCGGTCAAGCAAAAGCCTTAGGAGGAAGTGTCTCCTGAGGGACTGTGGAGAAATTGGGGTGGTGAGAAAGGGAGATATGAGAAATATCGCTGAAGTTTATGGATTGGATCCCTTTTAATATTTTTGGAGAGGCTCAAGTTAAAAAAAAAAGGAGAAGGAATTTCGTTTAAATGAATTTTGCCTGTTTGGACTGTGCCCTAAGCACGGCACCTGCCCCTTTGCCGGTGACGGTGCGTGGTGGCCGGGGGATGGCCGGCGCTGCGGAGGAGAGGCAGCCCGCGAGGGCGGGGTGCTGGAAGGCACCTGGCTCCTAGGAAGGGCTGAATAGGATGTTTTCCGACCTTGATCATTATCATAGTTGTTGCAACAGTCTTGATTCCTCCTCCTGCCTGTGCTGAGTGCTATTCGTGCTTCATCTCAGCAGCCCTGAGAGAAGGCATCGTCATCTCCTTTTACAGGACAAAACTGGGAGTAGGGGAAGTCAGGAGACTTGATTCAGATCACACATGGAGTAAGAAAAATCACACATGAAGCCCTCAGGTTCGGCACTGCGTAGATGCTGAGCAAATGGCATCAATCATTGTAATGCAGGGACTTACTCAGTTCCAGGGAGGGGAGTAGGGTCATTTGCCTAGATTTATGTGCTTCTGAATTCATTTTTGATTTTTATAGTTTTTCTATTTCCCCCTTCACCGTGCATTGGCGTTCGTAATTTCTTTCACCATGTCTCTCTGAGCCACGATGTAATAGAAAGAACTGCAAAGTCTATAGACCTGGCTTTGAATCGCAGCTACATCACTTACTAGCTGTGTGACCTAGAGAAAGTTTCTTAACGTCTCTGAACATCAGTGTCCTCATTTGTAATATAATAACCTCAGACGGTGGTTTGAGGATTAAATAAAGTGCTTATTGGTACAATGCTGGGCATTATTATCACTGTTACTGTGTCGATTGCTCACCTGGGCAGATCATGCGAAAGGGCCAACTGAAGCAAGGTATGCGATCGAGAGTGCTTTCCAAATGTTTGTTATTATTTTGTTAGAGAAACTCTACTGTAGGGAGGGGTTTGCTGTACAGAAAATGAATTTATACAAGAGATGCGCATGCCTGATGGTTAAGTTTTTTTGTTGTTACAAAAATGATTGCTATAAAAATTCGAACCATACGGAGATATGCCAGATTACAAGTGAACTTTCTCACTCTCTCGTCCTAATCCCTTTCCTATGCATAGTAATAGTTCTTCAGTAGATTTTTACAACCCATTTCCAGGATTTCGTAGTTTTGGTTGTTGTCGTGAATGGGATTTCTTCAAAAACAGTTTCAAATTGGCTATTGTTAGCGCTGAGCAAGTATTGATTACTTCTTGTGTTTTACATGTCCGTCTGCCTTACTGCTCGCTTCGATTAGTGCTAATGATTTTCACCTGTTTGCCTGGGTCTGCTGAACATCAGTTTTCCCATCTGCAAAGTGCAGATGATGTTGACCTTGCATGGCTTTAATGAGGATTAGATGAGATGAAGTAAGGAGCCTGCTTAGTGCCTTGCTCAGTGGGGCCTTGATTAGCAGGAACTTGCGTTTTTACTGGTGTCACCCTCATGACGAGATCTTCTCTGTGCACCTCTCTTCGCTGACTGTGGAGAAATGGATCATGGAGAAAAACGATTTGATCAGAAAGGCTCTGCATACAGCTGCCTCTACAGAAAGGCTGATGTCAACCAAGGGGCTGCCAATATTTGTTTTCTTAATGCTCTTAAATTTTTTTTTTTTTCGAGACAGAGTCTCATTCTGTTGCCCTGGGTGGAGTGCAGTGGAATCACTGTAGCTCATGGTGACCTCAAACTCCTGCGCTCAAGTGATCCTCCTGCCTCAGCCTCCCGAGTAGCTGAGACTACAGGCGCGCACCACCGCAGCCAGCTAACTTTTTTTATTTTGGTAGAAACGGGGTCTTGCTCTTGCTCAGGGTGATCTCAAACTCCTGAGCTCAACTGATCCTCCCGCCTTGGCCTCCCAGCTTAAATTTTTTTTTTTTAATTGTGGAAAAATACATGTAACATAAAATTTACTCTCTTAACCATTTTTAAGTGTTCAGTGTCAGTAAGTACACGCTAATAGTTGTGCAACCATCACCACTATCCATCTCCAGAACTCTTTTCATCTTGCAAAGCTGAAATTCCATACCCATTAGACAGTAACTCCCTTTCTCCCCATCCCCCAGCACGTAGCAACTGCCATTCTACTTTCTGTCCCTATGAATTTGATGACCGTAGGTACCTCATGTAAGTGGAATCATACAGCAAGCATTTTTCCTTTAATGACTGGCTTATTTCACTTAGCATGATGTCCTCAAGGTAGACTCATGTTATAGCATGTGCCAGGATTTGCCTTCTTTCTAAAGCTGAATAATATTCCATTGTGTGTCTACACCACCTTTTGTCTACTCGTTCATTGGTCAGTGGATAGTGGGTCTCCTCCACTCCTTGGCTATTGTGCCTAATGCTGTTGTGAACGTGGAAGCACAGATATCTCTTAGAGTCCCTCCTTTCAGTTCTCTGCGGTGTGTGTGCCAGCGCGATTGTGAGAGCTATCAAGCACTGCGGGGACAAATTCCGTGGTATCAGTAGCCCTGGCGAGAGCGGCCTGACCCGCACACCCTGTGCTTCTCAGGCTGCTGTGACAGGAGGGATTGTCTGCCTCTGCTTGTGTCACTGTGTGTTGAGCTTGCAAAACCCCCACCGGGCTGCAGGAGGCACTGGCTGGGTGGGAGATTTGTTGTTGTTATTGTGAACTTTCAGGACTTCCGCAAACGTACATTTTTCTATTTCATTGTGTAATTCCAATGGCTAACATGACCCTGAAAAATGTGCAAACTGCAATAAGGCATCAACATTTGGCTTCCAGGAAAATAAAAATGCAGCAGGAAGAAACAGCAGCAGGGGAAAGAAATTACTGGGAAATGCGTAGTGAAATGCCTCAGCCGTTTTTACATTTCCCTCCATTGTCTGAACTCGACATTATCCAGTGCAGCATTGTTTGCAATGGCAGAAGACTGTAAACAACACACACGTCTGTCCCCCGGAGATGGTTAGATAAATGACAGTCCTCCGCACCACGGAGTACTGGATAGCTGTAAAGAAGAATGATCAACCTCTTTGTTGAGGACGTCTACCAGGCATTTACAGTGAAATAACAAAGACAAAATGCTGAGTAGTTTGTATAGCGTGCTGTCCTTTGTGGAAAAGGGGGCAGAGAGAGAGACAGAGAGAGAAATACGCATACATAATGCATCCTTATGCTTGCTTGCATATTTATAATGAAACTTTAGAAAGATGCATAAGAAGCCAATATTAGTGGTTATTCATGAGAGTAGGAAGGAGATTTTCACGGTATCACTTTTTACATATCTTTCATTTCCGAGCCGTGTGAATATATCATCTCATGGAAATAAGAAAAGGGCCTGTAGTTTCCCACCAGCCTGACCACAGGAGAGGCTCAAAATTGAAATTAAGTTGATTTATAGGTAACAAACAATTGTGCAATTTCTTGCAAGGAAGGTAGATCTCTGTTACAGGCCATTTAGAATTTATCTTCTCATCAAGGAAGCCTACAGCTTCTGATCTCAGCCCTGCCTGAGATGAGACGGGGAAGGTGACAGCACTCAAAGCCTCCCTCAGCAACTGATCCTAAACGCTTTGGAGAAAGGGGAGTGTCGGGTCCAGGGCAGGGGTGTCGGACTGTGGCAGCTTGCGCCACCACGGCGAGTGAGAGAGGGAGCCAGCAAGGGGAGCATAGTAGCTTTTGCAGCCTCATCTGGGAATTGACATCCCACCCCCTTTGTCATGTTCTAGAACAAGTCTCTAGGACCAGCCCTCACTCTAGGGGGAGGGGGTTGCACAAGGGCAGGCGCACCAGGAGACAAGGGGAAACGCCAAAATTCTTAGGATTGATGATAATCAAAGTGGGACATGGTGACATTTGTGTGATGCAACTAAAACTACACCAAGAGGGGAGTTTAGAGTGTTGAATACAACTAGAACCAGGAAAGACAGAAAAATAATGGGCTCAGCTTTCAATGCGGAAAACTAGGAAAGAGAAAATTAGAGTTAATTTGAAAAAAAGAAGTAATGGTGAAAACAGAAATCAATGAAATAATAAAGTAAAATAAATAACTAATAGATGATTTTTCAAAATCTAAAGTTAGGTTTTGGCTAGTAGGTTGTATACAGGAGCTGTGTATGCAACTTGCGAGGCTATTCCTTTGTTCATCGTGTTGCAGGGACTGTGGGTGTGATGCCAGGAGCAACGTCTTGGAACATGAGGATGGAGGCACATCTTAAGGCAGGTGGGCTACCCTGGGCCCTACACGACTGTGGAACTCCCATATCAAACTCAGACTTCCTACGTCCCGACTTTCAAATGACAGAAAAATACATTTCTCTCTTTTTAAAGCCACTGTTATTTTGGGTATCTATTCCATGCAGCCGAACCTAAATCATAACTAGTACAGAATTGAAGAGACAAATTGTCCTTATTTTACATAGTATGAGAATTTACATAGTAAACCCAAGAGAGTAAATAAACCATTAAAACTAATAAGAAAATTAAATGTTCAGCAGGGTTTGGAGGTACAAAATCAATATTAATAGCACCTTCTACTCTAGAAATATCTCATAAGATGTAAAAGAAAATAAGCTACCAATTAAAATAGCAAAAAACCCCAAACCTCACAAACTTATATATTTTCTAGGAATTAACATAATAAGAAAGTCTCAAGATCCTTCTGAAGAAAAATTGGAAACTCTATTAAAGGATATAAAATAAGATGTATATAAATAAAGAGCTATGGATGGGATGACAACATTATAATACTGTTGATTCTCATCTAATTATAAATTACAAATTCAGTACAAGTCCAGTTAAAATTGAGTATTTTTAGGGGACTTAATAAATGGATTCTACAAATTAGATGGATGAATAAAGCTTCATGAATAACTAAGACATTTTTGGGAAAAAGGAGCAAAGAAAGGAGACTTACACTACCGGATATTGGCATATATTATAAATCCAGGCATAAAAACAGGCCCAAATGGAAGAGAAAAGCATCCAGAAATAGAA
Source organism: Avahi laniger (assembly GCA_963575035.1). NCBI lineage: Eukaryota > Metazoa > Chordata > Mammalia > Primates > Indriidae > Avahi > Avahi laniger. The sequence continues at coordinate 17,147 of CAUYSK010047078.1, read as the reverse complement.
CTGTATATTTGGGAACTTGATACTTTATAGAGATAGGGAAACGGTAGAATATTTGGTAAATAATCTTGAGAAAGTTGGTCATTATCTGGAGAAATATAAAGTTAGATTCTCATCTCATGCCATATCCAGATGTAAACTCCTGGATAAAAGTGCAATGCTAATAGAAAAACAATGTAGATTATTCTTTTTTTTTTTTTTTTTGAAACAGAGTCTCACTCTTTTGCCCGGGCTAGAGTAAGTGCTGTGGCATCAGCCTACCTCACAGCAACCTCAAACTCCTGGGCTCAAGTGATCCTCCTGCCTCAGCCTTCCGAGCAACTGGGACTACAGGCATGCGCCACCATGCCTGGCTAATTTTTTCTATATATTTTTAGTTGTCCAATTAATTTCTTTCTATTTTTAGTAGAGACGGGATCTCACTCTTGCTCAGGCTGGTTTCGAACTCCTGAGCTCAAACAATCCGCCCGCCTTGGCCTCCCAGAGAGCTAGGATTACAGGCATGAGCCACCACGCCCGGCCTAGATTATTCTTTATGGTTTTGGGTAGGGGAGATATTTCTCAATAGGATCCTCAAAGTATATACAATAAAGGAAAAATAGATTTGAATACATTAAAAATGGTTTGGGGGCTGCTGTCGAAAGGTGAACAGCATCATCAGAGTAAATGAGTAGGTGCCGGCTGCTAAGATATATTTGCAACATCTGTGGCTGAGAAAAAATTAATTTCTAGAATGTAGAGAAAAATGCCTGAAAATCATCATGGAAAGAAACAGGAAACACATTAGGAAAAAAGGAAAAAGAAAAAGAGGGAATTATATGAATAAGAAAATCACAGAAGGGGAAGTCTGAATGAGTATATGGGGACATGCTTAACTTCAATCAGGAAAACACACATTTAAATAGTGACAAGACCCATCGGATGGCAGAAAAGAGTCTTTCTGATCACGTCACTCCCCTGTGTAAAACCCCTCAGCCGTTCCCTAATCAGAAGATAAAACACACACTCCATATATGGCCTGTGTGATAGATCCCATACCCACCTCTCCACTGCCTCCTTCGCTTCCTTGCATTGGATTTACATTTTAGTGTGACTCTAATGACCATGGAGATTGGAGAGAGAAGATACTAGAAGCAAGTGACAAGTTAGAAGTCCACTGAAATAGAACAGGAAAGAGATGCCTCCACTGGGATACAGAGGAGGGAGAAGAAATATTGAGAAGGAAGGATATACACACCTATTGTTGAGAGACAGAGTGGTCAAGAACGATTTCTAAGTTTTGGCCTGGGCAGCTTGTTGCACGGTGGTGCCATTCATTGAGATTGAAAGGAGAAAGCATAGTTTGAGAGGTAAGATAACGAGATCAGTTTTAGACAGGTTGAGTTTGAGGTATCCACTGGCATTTAGGAGGAGACATAGAATCCCAGGTGGGTGTAAGGCTTGGGGTCAGGAGAGCTATCCGGACAAAGGTGTTGATTTGGGTGTCGTCAACCCACAGGAGGCAGTTAATTCCACTGGATATGGTGAGATGATTGCCTGAATCATAAAAAACAATGCTTCCCTTTGTTTATAAAGGAGAGGCTTTCTAACCACTATCATGATACCTTTTTTTTATTGCAGGAATATGGCAATTTTTTCCCACAGTTCAACCACTTCCTCATTTTTTTGTCACATGATAAAACTCACCTCTTACTTTAATTTTATTTTTAATTTTTTAAATTTGAGAAATTGAAAAAAATTGACACATAATATAAAAATTGTACATATTTATGGAGTACATAGTGGTGTTGGAATACATATAATATTAGTAATCAAATCAGGGTAATTAGGATATCCATTATCCCAAGAATTTGTCATTCTTTGTGTTGGAAACATTCAATATCCACCCTCTAGCTATTTGAAACTATGTAATATACTGTTGTTAACTATAGCTGTGCTACTCTGCCACAGAACACTAGAACTTATTCCTTTTATCTGCACTTGATCTTAGCTGAAAGGCTGAGAAGAGATATATTCCTCCTACCTAGCTGTAATTTTGTATCCTTTAACAAATCTCACCTCTTTCTTTTAGAGAAAGGCTCTCATTCTGTTGTCTAGGCTGGAGTGCAGTGGCCTGATCATAGCTCACTGTAACCTTAAACTGCTGGGCTCAAGGGATCCTTTGGCCTCAACCTCCTGAGGAGCTGGGACTGCAGGTGTGCACCTCCATGCCTGGATAATTTGTCTTATTTTTTGCAGAGACGGGGTCTCACTGTGTTGCCCAGGCTGGTCTCAAACTCCCACCTCAGCCTCCCAAAGTAACTGGGATTACAGGCGTGAGCCACGCCGCATGTGGCTTACCTCTTATTTTAGAGTCTGCGTTTGATTGAAAGATTATTGGTTGAAATTAGTGGAGAGATTATGACAGTGGACATGATGAAAATAAACTGGGATATACCTGGAGATTCAAAGTCATGGCCTTGGCCCCTCTAGCACTATGCTTTAACCAGCCATCTGGTTGTTATTAATAGAAGATGACATTTTAAACGAATTGTAAGTCAAACTGATAATTGCTGTTACTATGACTTCAGGCTATTGATATTCAAGGACTTACGATCTAGGGTTACTTTCTGGCGCTAAGAAGTATACAAATTCAAGTTGCTGAGGTTCCAGAAAAGTGACATGAGCTAATCGGAGGCACTTGATATATGAACTATTGTGACAAAGTAGGAGCCACAGGTATGATTCATTCCAGGCCCTTTCCCCCGGTTAGTCTCCCAGTGTGGACTGTGAGCTAAATTAAGAGCATGCGATTTGGAGACAGATTTAAGACCCAGCTCTTCCACTTTCCAAATCTGTGTCCTTTATTTAAGCTGTCTGCTCTTGCGGTTCAAAGATGGCTGAGGCAGTTCCAAACATCTAGACACGGAAAAAGGAGAGTCTCTCTCCCTGTTTGAGTTCCTGAAACCTTTCCCGACGGCCAAAGCGCACTCCCTGATGTCTCATTGGTTTGGGCTGCACCGCGTGCCCAGTCCTAAACCCGTCACCGGCAGGAGCAGTGGCACTACTGTTTGGCTAGACCGTGTCTTCCATATTTCACAATCTCACGATTTGATGATTGGGGGTAGATTTATTTCTATCCACCGTCAGTTCCCTCTCAATGCACAGACTCATTCTTTACATTCTGACAAATGTTCTTGAAATATGAATAAGTTAATTTTCCTCCCTTTTGCTTTTCTATAATCTCCTGGCACCACTTTTATTTGAGTATTGGAACTCCTAGACTGGTCTGCTATTCTTCGTATTTCTAAGTATTCTAAGTTTGTCATTTTGGCTGCTGAAATTTTAATTTCCGAGAGCCCTGTTTTTCTCTCTTGATGTTCATTTTTATAGCATCCTATTCTCATTTCATGGAGATAATGTATTCTCTTAGAGCTCTGAAAAATTAAATATAGCTTTGAAACATTTTTTGTTTTTGTAGTGTCTGTTTCTTCTAGATTACTTTTTGTTATTTTTGTTTTCTTTCATGTTAAAGGTTTTCCTCAAATACCTGGTAATTATTTTTAAGATTGAGGCACTAAAAACTCCCGTGTGTGGGATTGGGCTGGAGTGTAAACCACATGGCAGGGTGGGCTGTTTCGTTGGGGGAGCTCCTCCTCTTCTCCTATTGCAGTATCTTTCTTTTCTCTTGGATTGGCCGGAGAAGAATTTTTTTTTTTTTTCCGAGACAGACTCTCACTCTGTTGCTCTGGGTAGAGTGCAGGAGTGTCATCATAGCTCACAGCAACCTCAGATTCCTCGGCTCAAGAGATCCTCCTGCCACAGTCTTCCTAGTAGCTGGGACTACAGGTGTGTGTGGCTAATTTTTCTAATTTTTGTAGAGACGCGGTCTCATTCTTGCTCAGGCTGGTCTCAAACTCCTGAGCTCAAGCGATCCTCCTGCCTCGGCCTCCCAGAGTGCTAGGATTACAGGCGCGAGCCACGTGGCCTGGAGAAGAATTCTTAAATTTCCTTTTTGGAATTTAGAGGCCTGGTTTCCTCTTGGGTTCTGAGTTAGGGAGGAGGGCTGGGTATTTCAGCACTCGTTAATATGTAAACTCTTACTTAATCTAATCATTTTCAGTATCTTACCCTGTCCCTCAACTATGGTTGGTGCCTCAGTCCATTTTCCCCACGTCAATGAATAAACCTCTCATTTTCTGCCAGGGCAGCAGAGGGGGTAGCTGCTGGGATGCGCCTAGTTGGGAGAAACACCTAGGGAATCTACTTCTTTTCAAATATGCTTTCTTTTTAGAATGGTTTTAGGTTTGCAGAAAAAGTGAGACGATAGTACAGAGCATTCCCATGTGCCCCAAACTTGGTTTCTTCTATTATCAGCATCTTACGTTGGTGTGACACGTTTTTTATAATTAATGAACCCATATGGATACATCTTATTACTAGCTAAAGTCTAGAGTTTCTTTTGATTTCCTTAGTTTTTGCCTAACATCCTTTCTCCATTCCAGGAACCCATCCCGGATACCACAGTACATCTAGCTGCCATGTCTCCATAGCCTCCTCTCAGCTATGACAGTTTCCAAGACTTTCCTTGTTTTCTGAGACCTTGAGTGTTTTGAGAAATACTGGTGGTATTTTGTAGGATGTCCTGCTAATGGCCTTTGCCTGATGTTTTCCTCATGGTAAGATGGAGGTTATGGGTTACTGGGAGGAAGACCACACAGATAAAGTGCCATTTTCATCACATCATGTCATGACTGATGACGTGGATGATTTATGACTGTTGATGTTGGTCTTGGTCTCCTAGCTGAGGTAGTGTTCGTGAGGTTTCTTCACTGACTCTTCTGTTCCCCCTTTGCATGTGATGTACTTTGGAAAGAAGCCACTATGTGTAGCCCGTGCCTAAGGAGCAGGGACTTACACTGACTACTTCTCAAACGGACTTTCTACCAGTCCTAGAATTCTTAGCTTAATCCCCGACTCCGCTTCAGAAGTGCCTGGTGCTGCCAATGCATGTGACTTCTTGAGATTCTGTGGTGCAAATTATGTGGCCTCGTGGCTTTCCCCACCGTTTGCTTCAGCGTCCTTGGATTTTCTAGGTTTGATTCAGTTCCCTGATTTCCCAGTTCTGAATTTTTGTTGCTGTTGTCTCCTGTGATTTCCTTGTCTTTATGAATTCATACTAGTTTTCGTTCCCTTTTCTATAATTTTGGTGGGGGTATTGGGAGGGAGTGGAGGTGTGGTAATTTTAAAAACATGTCCACAAATTCATTGATATTGCTCCCTGCAAGAGGTGGAGTTTAATTTCTCTCCCCTTGTGGGTAGGCTCTACTTATTATCCTGCCTCGAATGAATACAACATGACAGAAGTGATAGCATGTCACTTCTGAGATTAGGTGATAGAATGACTGTGGCTTCTGTCTTGGATATGTGTTCTTGCTGTGTTGGTCACTTGCTTTGGGGAAAGCCAGCAGCCATGTTTGTGAGCCGCCTACTGGAGAAGCCCACACAGGGAAGAACTAAAGACTCCACCGGCAACGAGCAAGAAACCGAGGCTGGCAGCAACCACATGAGTGAGCTTGGAATTGGACTCTCCAGTCCCAGCTGAGCCTTGAGATGACTGTAGCACTCGCTTGCTGCTTGGCTACAGCCTCAGGGGAGAGCCTGAGACGGGCTCTCTCAGCTGAGCCACTCCCAGATTCATGATCCTCAAATACTGTATGACATACTAAGTGTTATTTCAAGCTGCTAAGTTTGGGGTTCATTTGTTATGAAGCCATGGATAACTAGCATAAGAGATAAATCTCAAATAGAGACTTTTATAAATGTTACCTATATTTAGATAATGTTATATGTTTTTGAGAACTCAAATAACGATATGACCTATTTTTTAGAAATAGACTTTCTATTTTGGAATAATTTTAGAGTTACAGAAAGGTTGCAAAGATAGTAGAGAGGGTTTCTATATACCCCTCACCAAGTGTTCACCATTGTTAACATCTTACATTACCTTGCCACGTTTGTCAAAACTAAGAAATTGACATTGGTCAGTTTCATTAACCAAACTATATGGTCTATTAACCAAACTCCAGACTTTATTTGGAATTACCAGTTTTTCCATTAATATCCTCTTCCTGTTCCAGGAGCCAAACCAGGGCACCACATCGCATTTAGCTTTTACCTCTCTCCTGTCTGTGACAGTTTCTCAGTCTTTCCTTGTTTTGCATGACCTGGACAGAGATCTGAGCTCTAGTGAAATTACTTTTGTTTGTTGGATTGTGTTTCTTTGACTGTGACACTGCTAGGAAGTTGAACCACAGGGACCCAGGCTTTATACGAGTTTTAACACTTATCCCAATCAGCATTTAGTTCTACATTCATTTGTGTAATTGTTTGGTTGCCCGCCTTCCACACTGGCCTGGAAGATCCGTGAAGGTAGGGACTGTATTTGTTTTGGAAACTTAGCATGATGTCTGGCACATAGTGGTCAATCCTAAATATGTATTGAGTGAATGAATGTATAGCTAGTGATCCATAAATGGTTTTTTTTTAAGAGATAGGGTCTAACTCTGTCACCCAGCCTAGAGTACAAGTGGCATGATCATAGCTCACTGTAATCTCGAACTCCTGGGCTCAAATGATCCTCCTGGCTCAGGATCCTCACAGCAGGTGCACAACACCATACCTGGCTCATTTTTTAAATTTTTTGCAGAGATGGTATCTTGCTATGTTGCCCAGGCTGGTCTCAAACTCCTGGCCTCAAGTGATCCTCCTGCCTCAGCCTCCCAAAGTGCTGGGATTACAGATGTGAGTCACCTCGTCCAGCCAGTTTTTAATGAACCAATGAGTTGCAGTATTCCTCAGAGGATTTAGAATTTTACCTTAATTATAGTAAGTCCCAAGCAAATAGTAACTCTGTGCCAGATACACTGCCAAATACGTTACCTACAGTAGCTAAATGTATGTATATTCAATTCAGTTACATAAAATGAGAATTGCAAAATTCTTTCTGAGGGACAATGCTTTGTCTACCCTAGATGGGAAAGTCTTATTTGATGTCTAGGAATTATTCCTAGGCAAGCCCAATGCAGTTGACAGAAAGGAAGCTGCCGGAACGGATACAGCTGTTCTCCTAGAAACAGCACACTGTGTAAGTACAGTGGGTCTGTGTGCCCAGGAGAGACAGGAGGCATTAAGTCAGGTTTCTCAGGAGAATGTATGCAGAGAAAAACATCGCATGGCAACAACACGAGGGAAGAAAATACAAATTCCTAAGACTCATTTTTGCCCCTTTGAAACCGAAAGCTTAAATTCTGAAAACTGTATTCTAATTAAATACAACTCATTTTAATTCAGTGCGAAACTGTCACCATCTCTTAACGTTTGAATTTAAAATTTTCACTTGATAATATTACTATGCATATTACTATTGGCATTGTAGTTAAAACGGTAAGTGCAATCATTTGTTGGACTCTTTTATGGTGGCGAGAGGTGGAGAGGGTGATGGCGCCATCTGGGAAGATGGTGGAAATAAATCTTAATGGAATTTGGAAAATGAGAAAAGCTGAGTTGGTGATGTCTGCGGCTGACGACAGTCATGCATTCCAGTGGCAGCTCAACCAACATTATTATTAAAGGCTTTATGTGGTGGCTTATATATTATTTAGAAATAATAATAAATTGGAGTTAGACTTTGGCTCTTCTCCCAGATTAAACCCTGGAATGTTTATCTTATAGAAGACACAGAAAGAATTCAATTTTGGACCCATATATTTATCTAAATGCAGTAAGTGACAATTTCTTTGTTTTGTTTTGTAAAGGGAAAAAATAAAAATGTGTTTTGGAATAAAATACAGAAAAAGTCATTAAAGTAAAAATTCAAGACTGAGACTGTGTAATATATTTTGCTAGTGGCAGCATAGCCTGATAAATCAGGGCTCTTTGTTTACTTTCTTTATAATTGATTTTCCATATTTTTCAGCAAGCCACAGAAAATTCAGCTTTCAATATGTCTGTTTTTATCTACAACCTTCTATGGAAAAAAATTACTTGTGTCCATATTTTAAATTATTTTCCCTCATAAAATTTTCATGGTCTTACCTCTAGATTGCCTTTCCATAAAAGGGGCTGATTCATTTATCCATCCATTGTTTATAAATGCCTAGCATTGGATGCTGAAATATGGTGGCATTTTATACATATTTGTTGAATGAAGAAATGTTGTCTGCATGCACACAACATCGTTTTGAATGTATTTCCTAAGACATGGCCACCTGAGATGGCTAATTTCTTTTTGCTATATGTTCTCCCTTTCTTTGATAGTAACATAACTTTTAATTTGGTTCTGCCTTTAAAAGTCAGGGGCTTGCCTTCCTCTGGCTGCCTTTTTCTCTTCTTACTGGCTGGAATGTAGGCAGGGAGTGGAGCCATGATAGGCAGATGAAGGCAACCCTCTGGGGATGGCAGAGCCACAGCTGGAAGGTGCTTGGATCCCTGCATGACACTGTGGAGCAGAGCCTCTGTTAGCCCCACACTCTGCGGCCGTACCATTGCACAAGAGAGAAACAAACTTCTGTCTTGTTTAAGCCATTGTTACTTGGAGAGGCCTCTTACCCAGCAGCCAAATTCATCTTTTAACCATACAGTTCTCAAGGCACTTAGCTCTAGAAGGGGTGAGAAGAGTGATCCTCCAAGAACCATAATGTAAGTCAGAATATGAGACATTCCTTGAGAGAGTCCAATAAGTGCTTTGAGGGTTGGAGGAAGGAGAGTTCCCATTCACCCGGAGAGCAAATTAGGAGAGTTTTAGAAACTCAGGTGTCTGAATTTTGAGAGCAGCATTACTCTAGCGTCTGATGGACATGGATATTGTTATTCATGGAATCCTAGCTACCTAGCTTGTTTTATCTGTCTGTCTGTCACAGCACTGCTACCTGCAGGCTTAGGAATAAGGCACAGTCCCGAGGGTCTGTGGGGTCAGTGTGGACTCATCTCCTGCCGTAACAAAGGCTGTCTGAGTTTTCTCTAAGTAATTGAATTGTGACCTTCACAAATTATCAAGGTGGTAAAACACATGGACTTTGGAGTCAGACAGTCACGGTTTCGCATTCTACCTCTACAACTCACCAGCTGTGAGACTGAGCAGAACACTGTAGTTGAGACCTGGGCTCTCTGAGTTCAAATCTCTGCTCTACCACTTAGGAACTACGTCTATGACCTGATTTTCTCACGTGTAAAATGGGGATAATAAAAGTGCCTACTTTATAGGGTTGTTGGGAAGATTAAATGAAAAATTCCTTATAATACTGAGTCATTAATACACATTTAATGTTCAGTATGTGCCAGGCATACACACAGACATTTATACTTTTATTTCATATATGTAAACAGATTAGCGTATAGTAAATACTTAATATTACATATCGTTGTTATTAATGACCTAACTTCCTGATGTCTCAGTTTACTCATATGTAAAACAGATGTAATAATATCTGTGTTCTGTCCTCATTTGTAAAATAATATCCACTCTCAGAGTCATAAGATTACGTCTCTAAAGCACTTACACAATGCCTGGTACATAGAAGAGTTGATAAATTACTACACAAGTTTGAAGTCGGTCTCTATAAAAATTTCCCCATACATTTCCTATGTTATTTTAAAGGGATTAAAGAGTTACTGCAGTTTTGTGAAATGCAGACTTGGCGGGGGAAGCCATGGCCTATGTCAAATAGTAGGTGTAGACTCTCTGCTGCGTTGCTGCCTTTGTAAGGATGCTGTGGCAAAGACAGGGACAGTTCCAGCTGGAGTCAGGAGAGGAAACAGGAACAGCTGCTGTTATTGAAGACTCTACGTGGTTCACCAAAGCCCTGGAAAGGGCCTGTGTCCCTTCTGACAGCCAAGGAAAATGAGGCTCAGAGAAGACGACTCACCTGTCTCTAGTCACCCGGCTGGTCCAGGGCAGATCAATGACTTAGACACACCCTCTCTGGGAAGCCTGTTCTGGCTTAAGTGCCAGGAGCTGAGTGGGAATGCTGGAGGGTGAGCTCAGAACATCTTCCCCAGAGGTCCCTGCCCACCAATGGGTGGCACAAAATCCCCTGCCCCTGACTCCAGCTGTCCCAGGAAGTGCCCAGCCAAGAGAAACCTGGACCCTACGGTGGCCCCTCAGGGTCTCTTTCCATTGGATCTTCCAGGATCTGGTCATTTCCCAACCTTTGGTCATTTCCCCATCCCCTTTCCCCCCGCAGCCGGAGTGGGAGCACTCAGTCTGCGGTGTCCTCATGAGCGTGGAGATGTGGGAGGAAGCCTGGATCACACCGAACGTCTGGGAGCCTTTGGACATCAACCAGCTCAGGCTGTGTCTCAGCTGGTCCAGCCCAGCTTCTCACGGCTGCCTTGAAAGGTAGGGGTCAAAGAAGGGAAGAAACGCAGGAGGAGCACCGAGGCTGGCTCTGGAGGAGGCTGGGAGGCGGGTTAGCTCACAGGACCAACAGGACCCGGAGGGGATGTTGGGCTTAGCAGGGGTCAGGCCTCAGCTGGCAGCAGCATCATGAGTTTTGTCAAGGAAGGCCAGAAGGGGATGTCCAAGGGTTGGCGAGCTCCCCTGAGGGAAGGCGGGCTGAAGGGCAGATTGAGGAATGGCGCCAGGCCCCTGCTCAGCCTGGACTAGGAAGGCAATGACTTGGATCTGGTCATTTCTGCTCCTGCCAGGACAGTGGCCTCTGCTGGCACTAATGACTCTTGTCACTGTCACCCTGTAATTTTCCAAATCAGGGACAGCTGGAACTGCCATAGTGTGTTTTGCCCATGGGATGGGAAACCAATGATGCCCCAAGATAGCCAGAAAACAAATTAGGGCCCCACAGACTTACTGGTGGATAGCGATGGCATGTCATAAAGGCCAAAGTCACCCAGGCTGTGTGGCGGCACCAGCAAGCCCTCGTCAGGTCCTTTCAAGACTTCATAAGCAGATGAGGCAGAGGCAAGAGGGGACCCTCAGCGCTCAGCTCGCAGTGGCTGTCACCTGTGGTAGGGCTTCTGGTACTTCCAGTCACAAGGGGAGGACATTTTCTCAAAACCTATTGTTTAGAGTGGTACAAATTTCTATGGACTTCAGTGTACAAGTGTATTTTCCTTATTTCCTATTATTTAACTTCGATCCCAAGCCTTCATTTGTCTAATACCAGAAAATGTAATATGGTCACTTGCAGTTGAAATAAGTCAAAGGCAATAACTGTGCAGTCACGTCCGTCCGGGAGGCCGCACTTCCGGGACGGTTTCCCTGTTCTGCTCTTCACTCCTTCGGGGCGGCAGCTAAGCTGGAGCAGGGGCTTTCACAGATGCCACTGAGGCAGCCCCTTCTGGATCCCCATCAGTCTCTGTCCTACTGTGGCCTCCTGCCCCAGGTGTCCCTCAACACCTCATCCCTGGGTGTGTCACCAGGGCCTTCCTGGGACCATCTGTGGTGTCTGATGCCCCTAAATGCCAGACTCTTACCCATGGTTCTGCACTGTCCCCTTCTGCACTGTCTTGCCACGCTGGGTGTGGGCAAGGCATGGTGCGGGGAAGCCTTGGTTCTTTTTCTCTTGCTTTTCTGGGTCTTTGGGGGCGGGTGGGCTGCGACTGACTGTGAGCACCCACTCAGTCCCCAAACACCCCTTGCTGCCATCTCTGTGCTGTTATTTCATGGACTTCATGGCACAAGGGACAAAGTTGAAGCTGCCCTTGCCCAGGGCGAGTTCTCAGTTCCAGTAGTCGGGCAGAGGGGCAAATTCTCCCTTCCCCTGCCTTTCATTCTACTTAGGCCCTCGGTGGATTGGATGGTGCCAGCCACACTGGAGAGGGTGCCTGCTTCTCTCAGTGATGAATTTGCTTCCCTCTGTGGACTGAAATGCTAAGGTCTTCCAGAAACACTCTCACACGCACACCCAGAATAACACGTAACCAAGTATCTGGGCGTCCCGCAGCCCAGGCCAGTTGACACATAAAATTCACTATTACATCCAGTAACAGGTTTCTTGAGTGAGGGTAGCACAGCGTCAGCCAGATTACCTAGAGCTGAGCAGATATGCCACACACTCTTTACCAGAACATTCTCTAGATAAAGACATTTGACATTGCAGCAGCCCAGACTGAAAGATATCACAAAGGACTTCTTGCGGGGATTGGCACCTTCCCCAGTGGTCTGTGGTCATCTCCAGCAGGACATGCCCTTTGTGTCCCAGGTCTTCTGAACATGGTGGCTGTGTACATTTGGGGCCCCACAGGACATTTAGGAAACAGCTGCTGCTGAGGTTTATTCCTGAGCTTGTCTTAACACTAGGGTCCTGTCTGACATGTTGTCACTTACAGGCCATGCCAACATATGTCATAAGACACATATCTGTGACAAAACATTGTAGTGGGGGCTTGGGATGTGGAAAATCGGAGAGTGAGAGGCAAATAGAAGCTTTCTGTTTCAATTAAACTTAGGAGGGAGAGGATGAGGGTGAGAGATGATTTAAGATACAAGATTTATTTTCTGTTAATGTTCATTATTTTTCCCAGATTATAAAAGTAGAAAATTTGAGGGATGCGACAGTTAAAAAGAAGAAAATAATTACCCCATCGTTTTATTACCCAAAGATAAGCTTTTTTCTATACAGACATATATTTCTATGCATAGCATATATTTAAGAATGTTTTATATTTAATATTTTATAAATATTCTATTCTAAGAGTTTTTATAATTTTGAAAGCAAACCTTGCTTGCTTTAGAACACTCAAGCAGAGGAGCCTGTGTAAACTAACAGTGTTTCATCCTCTGGGCTCCCTGCCTACCTCCCAGAGGGCTAGTGTTGACATTTGGTGTGCATCCTTCCAGATATTTTCTTCGCACACGTACCTTCTGCAAATTGCTTTTTTCATTTATTATTTCCCACAACCACTAGGCTATAGGTTTCCAATATCCTCTTCCCATTCCCTGTGCTTGTGCCTGATTGGCTCAATCAATAAGCTCATAATGCTAAACAGACAAAGGCCACTGGTTCAATCCCTAGATAGTCTCCTTCCGAGTCATAGTTCCTGCTGCGATGGTTACCGGGATACGAGGTGAGAGCAAAAGCCCACCCCACTTCTGGGAGAGATGACTTCTCCCAGTGATGTTTTCAGAAGACCGCAGGGAGGGAAGGTGGTCCTCTGTATCCTCCCTGAGTGCTGCCACCATGCTCAATAATTCTCACCTAGTCATAGCAATACTCTGGGTGGGGACCATGGCTTGTTTAGCAGGGTGCTCCCTGCACTTAAGTTGATTTAAAGAAATTAAAAATGTGAAATGCCTTGCATCTCAACCTTTGTAAGTGGCACATTTGTATGTGTTCCAAACCTGCACTTGAAACTCTGGAAAGATAGCTTCTGAGTTGGCTTCTGTTTTGTCTGAAAAGATTTAGTGGTACCTCTGGAAGCATGGGAGAATCAGACAACCTAAACTGTCATACTGTTTGCAAACATGACCTGCCTCCTACGAGGGATGGTGGCTAGGCCACTACTAACAGAAGAAGGTGTGACTTGTAGGACTGGGATGGTGATGTGGTCAGGGAAGTGGGTACAGTGGGGCTCTCATGGGGGCAGTTCCACCTCTTGCTGACATGCTGGAGGGTGGGCTTGATGTTGCCAGAAATTGTGTTTTGAGTATAGTTGGAAATCCACATTTCTATATGGAATCCCCCAATTTTTAAACGCAGGCAATTAATTTTTCGAAACCCTATGCAGGTGGAAAAAACCCACATCTGTGGGCTATACTTGGGGTCTACAGCACTGCAGGTTAGGACAATATTCCAATGGCCCATCAGGTGACATTGTCTTTTCATAGATTTTTTGGTCCATCTCTGAAACCCCTATGTCCTTATTATGCCTACGTCTTGTGGTTTATGAGCCAATTAGATGAGTTCTTATATTAACCTCCCTTTAGCTTACCCTCTACCAGGACTGATGGACTGACTTTAACACCCTCAAAACAAAAAGGCGACTGTTCTTCTGGATGTATTTTTAACATAAGCTAAGGGATTTTGGTGTAAGGTATGAATTCTGTGGTCTTGCAAAGAGAGGCCGAATGGAAATTAAATTTATTATGGAAATATCAGTGGTCATGTTTACTTCCCTAACATGAATTCCAGCCTAAGTTGATTTGAGTGTTATGATGTCCTTCATCTCTTTGAATAGAGCAAAATGGTAGCAGAAATGATAAGACCGAAAGGTTGTGGAGTTCCTTTCTCCATTATTCGAGTCTACTGCTCCTTCGTGAAATGAAAGATGAAGATTACGGAGAAAAAGATCAGATCAGATGCTCTCCCTCTCTCCCAGTCTCTTTTTCCTTCTTCCTCGGTACAGTCTAAACCTACCTGCGAGGTCACCAGGAAGTGGTCACAGCTGTCAGCGCCGACCAGCGATTCATCCATCATCTGGCTCATCACTATTTTCTTTGGAGGGATTAACTGACTCTCAAGACTCTAAGAACATGAATCAGTCTGATTCCATACAAAGGATAAGAAAAACAAGTGGACGAAATTTGGCCATAGTTGCTGCCTTCACTGCTCTACGTTCTAGGCACTGGGGGGACAGCTATGATAAAAATCGTTTTTTGATGGGAATTTCTTTTTACTGCAGTCTAGAGGCTCTGAGTGCCAGTAACTTATTTCCCTAAGACCCTGCCCTCCATTGAGCAGTGGAAAGATGCCTCCCAAAGTCAACTCAGATGTCTGATGACTAGGAAGAATTGCAAATGTCTAATATCCAGAGAAAATAGAGTTTAACGAGCTAATTCCTGAAGATACGCCGTATTACCTTTAATGTGAGGACAAACCATACATTAGAAGGTCACAGAAACTGTTCCTTGCGACTGTATTTATTTCTTCATAGTTCCTCATGGCAATTGATTGGGATTTAAAAGTCACAGATGCTTGGCTTGAACCCGTTCTTGCCTTTGTCTCTGTTGGTGAAGACATTCTCATAAACACTATGTTCCTGTTGGCTTCCAGTAGAGACCTGCTGGCTGACATCTCTTAATTCTATCACAGTTCTAGAAGCCCACAATGTACAGTTCTAGTCCTAACTGTGGGACACACTGCATATTGCCACTAGTATAATAAAAAATAATGTTAGGGGATACATGGATGTTTTTTTAAGTGGCTATATATTTAAAGGTAGTTTAAAAGATATAACTAGCACCCAAAACCAGTGAGTTCAAAGAGTGTATATAATCCTCTTGAATAAAGTAGATGATTTAAAGTATTGAGTAAATAATAATTTGTGTGATGTATGAACACAGCAAAATTCATGCAGATGGCACAGAGGTGACGGAAGCATGGGGAACTGAATTCCTGGAGCATATTTGGGTCTGTCGTGGTGATATTGTTTCTTAACTTTAAAATTCCAATCAGACTAGGATTAAGTGGACCTTGAATGCCAACATAGATGTTAAATAATACCAAAGAGGATCCTGAAGAGAATTCCAAATCCGATGTCAATCTTATTGTTATCGTTATTATTTTAAGACAGAGTCTTGCTCTGTCGACCGGACTAGAGTGCCGTGACATCAGCCTAGCTCACTGAAACTTTAAACTCCTGGGCTTAAGCAATTCTCCTGCCTCAGCCTCCCCCGTAGCTGGGACTACAAGTGGGCACCACCACGCCTGGCTCATTTTTTCTGTTTTTAGTAGAGACGGGTCTCGCTCTTGCTGAAGCTGGTCTCGAACTCCTGACCTCAAGCGATTCTCCCACCTCAGCCTCCCAGAAGGTGAAGCTGAAAATCTTAGTTTCTCCTCTTATTCCCAGGGGTAACTTAGGTTTCATTTTTCCAGGCACCTCACTGTATATAGTAATGTGGGTTCAGGAGTCAGAGGCCTATGCTGGAATCCTGACTCCACCATTCACTTGTGTGAACTCAGAAGACTGATTTAACCTCTTTGAGCCTTATATTTCTTCCATACAAAATGGGGAAAAATAGTAACTAGCTTGTGAAGTTCTCTTTTAGATTAATAAATCAAAGCACATCAAGGACTTAAAATCGTCATCTCATGAAGTACTAAATAAATATTAGCTATTATTATTTTGTGTTTCTGAAAGGTTGTGTAAAGATAATGGTCTATACATAAAATTTATGATGCTACAAAAGAGTTTATTTAAAAGAAAAACTTGGCGAAATCCCTTGTGAAGTAAATAATGGGGTTATTTCACAATAAGAAATTACTATGAAATGTACTTCTTTTTAAGGTCTGTGTTTTTGAATAGGATGGGTTTAAGGTGAGGCTGTTCTTAGAAACATCTAAGTCCCATAAGGTTTGAAAGGCATTTCTTTTACTGATTTTAACCATGACTTGGCACAAAGAAAGTTCCTTTGAAAGGTAATATAAATTAGCTCAATATTCTTTTCTTTTCTTTTTTTTTTTGAAACAAAGTCTCGCTCTGTTGCCTGGGCTAGAGTGCAGTGGTGTCATCATAGCTCACTGCAACCTCAAACTCCTGGGCTCAAGTGATTCTCCTGCCTCAGCCTCCCAAGTAGCTGGGATTATAGGCACACTTCCACGCCCGGCTAATCTTTCTGTTTTTGTAGAGACGGGGTCTTGCTCTTGCTCAGGCTGGTCTCGAACTCCTGATCTCAGGCAATCCTCCCACCTCAGCCTTCCAAAGCGTTGGGATCACAGATGTGAGCTGCCACCACACCCAGCTGCTAGTGACTGTTTAAGAGTATTTATATAGCACCATCCTTCAAATAATTTAGAATCTTTTGACCCAAGCACAGATTTCAGGAAGGATTCTGTCTTAGTCTCACTGGGCTGCTATAACAAAAATGTCTTAGACTGGGTAATTTATAAATAACAGAAATTTATTGCTCATAGTTCTGGAGGCTGGGAAGTCCAAGATCAAGGTGCCAACATACTCAGTGTCTGGTGAGAGCCAGTTTCTCATGATGACACCTCTATATGTCCTTACAGGTAGAAGGGGCGAATGAGCTCCCTTGGTTCACTTTTATAAGGGCACTAATCCCATTTATGAGGGCAGATCCCTTATCATCCGATCACCTCCCAAAGGCCCCACCTCTTAATATCATCACATTGGGGTTAGGATTTAATATACGAATTTTGGGGGATACAAACATTCAGACCACAGCAGGTTCTTTAATATTTTACGTACAAATC
>CAUYSK010047077.1:0-14141 GCA_963575035.1 Avahi laniger | reverse complement strand
GTATATGTTTACAATGGAATATTACTCAATCATAAGAAACGACAGTGATCCAGCACCTCTTATACTTTCCTGGATTAAACTTAAGCCCATTATCCAAAGTGAGGCACCACAAGAGCAGAAGAACGGGATCCATTTGTACTCACCTTCAAATTGGTATTAACTGATCAACACTAGGATGATCACATGGCAGAAATACTCTCTAGGGATTAGGGGGACGGGACGGGGGGAGCAAATCTACAACTAAAGGACACGGGGAGCACTAAAGGGAGAGAAGGGCATTTGGGTGAAGTAAAGACATAAAGTGTAACTATAATGTTTGTACCCTCACAATACCCTGGAATAATAATAAAAAAAAAAAGATTAAAACAAAAAAAAATAAAAATTTTGAACATAAACCCCTTAAACAAAAACAAAAAAAAAAATTATTACACAGACAATATAACCAGAAGAGGCAACACTGGAGATGGGGCTTGTAAGTGCTTGTAAGTGCTAGGCCTTCAGGTTTTAAGATAACTATGCAAAAGCAAAAAGGGAAGGGAAGGGGAGAGGAGGGGAGGGGAGGAGATAAAACACCATGTTTCTTATCCTCCATGATTTTACCATCTATCCTTGAATGGTAACCAAGATGGCTGTAAAAGCTGAATAGCAGAATTTCAGGGATCAATCAAAAGGAATCTAATCTGTGCCTCTATGTGGATGGGGATGGTTTCACACAGAATCTTTCTCTCATATAAAGTAGCCAGATTTAGTGCTCTCTCATCTTCCTTGAAACTTGGTCCTCCAAATTTGGAAGAAATTATTCAGTTGATAAA
The DNA here is from genome assembly GCA_963575035.1 of Avahi laniger. Lineage (NCBI taxonomy): Eukaryota > Metazoa > Chordata > Mammalia > Primates > Indriidae > Avahi > Avahi laniger. The sequence continues at coordinate 13,329 of CAUYSK010047077.1, read as the reverse complement.
ATATCAAGGGAAAAATCATAACTTAATTAGGCAAAGAAACGGATACAAAAATGAGATGCATGGAAAGAAGCAGGTACTAAAGCCCCATCCTACTGCTCACAGCCCCACAGGTCACACCACGAGATAAGTAGGGCAGCAGAAGGTCCTCACTCTTATACAATGTACGGGATTTCTTGGGCATCTTCATGCTTGGGCCCAGGGCTGGAGTCATAGGACTGGGAGGTTTCGAATATTCTTATCTTCTAGGTGAGCTCTTGAGGACACCAACAGGGTAGTGACTTCGTTTTGGTCATTGTCCAATGATAACTTTCTGAAGTGTGATCAACAACTTCCAGAAAACTGGGTTGCTAATTTTTGCCTCAGAGGAATTGAATCAATTCCAAAGTTGACAACATTCAGCACCAGAAAGGAGCATGGTATTAACCTAGATAACAAACAGACAATCTTCGGTTGGAAGCAAAATCCAGAGTCGGTGAAGCCCTGTAGGGTGGTAATATGTATTTGCAAAATTTTTGTACCATGTCAAAGGTCCCAAAGCAATTCTTGGTATTCACATAGTAACAAGTTAGAACAGCAATGGGAAACAGCAAGCCAGATCTGAAATTGAGGGAGATCTGATAACCTTCCGAATCAAAATATTGACAGTGTTTAAAAAATGCAAACTATAAATGGAAATGTACATAAAAATAAAATTATATAACATAATGATATAAATATAAACATAAATGATAAATATAAACAGAAAAAAAGGAACAGAATGCTACCCCAGCTAATCTCTGCTTATAAAATATAGAAATGTATTTTTTTTAAGTCAGGAGATGAAATTATCTACTTTAAAACCTAGATGACAAACAGATGTAAGAATAATTCTCCTTTTAGTCCCCAACTAGCTGATGCTTTGCCAGAAGGGTATGGTAATGTCAGTTTGTAACAAAGCCACCCACTAAGAGCACAAAAAATTAGTAAGGAATAATGACTTTGCAAAGGAAGTGAAATTATAGATATGAGATAGTAGGTCCAAATTTTCTAGCACAATCAGAAACCTTGAACTGTTCTCTAAACAACATCAGCTAAAATGCTGGACGAATATGTATGTATAGTCTTAATTTTAAATGTACTGCAGAGTTAAAACAAAGAAACAAGCAAAAGGATTTGCGGAGCCTCCACATTGCTGCACAGGAAATTTGGGAGACAGGCCAATGCCAAAGGCACCTCTGAGAGATTTTGCCCAACTCTAGACACCTGAGTTTCCTCTAATGGCTATGCACCATGCAGTGCACAGGTGATAATGCTTAGCACTTGTTCAAAGTGGGAAATCAAACAGGATTTTCTACCAGCAGTATAAAGGTGAAGAAGAAATAAAATCTGATGCTCAGTAGGACATGGCAAGGATTTTGTCTGTCTCAAGGCTGGCGTGGATGATGATTGGGTGGGTACTGAGAGAAAAGGGAAAATCTCTCCTGAGCATTCCTAACCACAAGGTCACCCTCATAGGGCTTTACAGTCTGAATTTACAATACCACTGTTGTCTAAAAAATCTCTGGAAGAGAATACAATTGAAAGAATTTAATTTAAATGCCAAGGTGACTGGCCGAAGCAAAGGAAAATTTAGGATAGAAATTAGTAAGCTATAGGATAAATTTAAAGAAATTATCCAGAATGTAGCCCAGAGAAAGAAAACTATGAAAAATAAAAATGAGAGGTTAAAATGACAATGTCTAATCAGAGCTCCAAAAGAAATAATAGAGGGAACTGGGATGAGGCAAAATTGGAAAAGATAAAGTCTAAGAATATTTTAGAAGTACTAAAACATACTAATGAAAATTAAAAATGTCTACTATGAATTCAAAATCCAGTTGTGATTCCAAAAAAGTAATGAATTTAGCTAATAAAAATTTAAAATTTCTGCACTGATTAAAAAAACATAATAAAAATGAAAAACAATGATAAACTAGTTAGAAAGGAATTAAGGAAAAACAGAAAAGCTGAGGCAAATAGGAAGCACATAATAAAATAATAGAACCAATCAAAAGATAGTGATCATTACAAACATAAACTAATTCTTAATTAAAAATAAAGTCTATCACACTAAATTAAATATTTTTTAAAGTCTGGCTACATTTCATTAAAAAAATGAAAAATTGAAAGACAAAAAAATGGAGAAGATGTATCAGGCAAATACTAAGCAAAAAAAAAACAGGGGGGGATAAGTATATTAAAACCAGACAAAAAAATATAAAGATTATAAAAATAAAAAATATGATTAAGGATAAAAATGGTCACTACAAAATTGAACACTGAACGTGAAAAGAAAATATTGCAATTCTTAACATCTATGTAAAGTAACATGACTTTGAAATAAAGAAAAGGGGAGAGGCTTCAAGATGGCTGACTAGAGGTACCCAGCAGGTGCCTCATCCACAAAGAAAGACCAAAACAGCAAGTAGATCATGATATGCTGAAAAGACCTTCTAAGAGAGAGCCCTGGAATTCAGCAGAGAAGTGACAGGGAACAACCGAGATATGGAAGGAGAAGGGAAAAAAGCAGCCAGCATGGTTGGGATTGGCTTGGAGCCAGGAGGAACTCCTCATTACAGGGAAAAGATAACTAAGAGATCCCCAGTGGTCCACATTACCACTGCAGACTTCTGCAGTCCTGGCCATGAGAGAGTCCCTTGGCTCTCGCAGGCATGAAACTAGTATTGGGAGATGCCTAAAGTCCACATGACAGCATTATTCCAAAGAGGAAGTTTTCACTGGGTCCCACAACCACCTTGAGACCCAAGCAACTATACAGCATGACGCCATTTTGAGAGCTCAGCATCCAGCAGACCACATCCTGCCCTGGAACCCAATAGCTCCTGCATCTCCACATCCCTGAAGCCCTACTGCCATTCCCCCTTGTCCATCCAGAGGGCTGCAGTATCGCAATATCTATAGATCCAGTAGCACAGCTGAGGCCCTAGGACTCTAGCCTAGACAGTGTCCTACACCCCGGGGAATGAGCAGTGCAATGCATCAAGGAGGCTGCCCCCAGTACAAAGGGACCTGAAGCGTGTGCTCCGCAGAACCTGAGAGCTACCTACCCAAGGTTGCTACCTGACAGTAACTCCCACTCCTTCCAGCAGCAGTGCCACTGAGCACCTGCACACACCTTCAGGTGGCCTGGGGTCTGGCCTGACCAGGCACTGTTGTGGGACCTGAGAACAGGCCTGTACTGATCACCATCACAAGTGCCCAAGTGTACCACCTAGGGGAATGGGGATGGACCTAACCCACTAGCTGCTGCTAGCCTGTGCTCACTATCAGGGGCTCTGACCCACCTGTTACTGCTGCCAGTACCTGCCTGGGCCTACTGGACACCTGAGGACAAACCAGCCCCACCCACTGTCCCTGCTGCTGGTGCTTATGCATACCACTGGGGAGCCTTGGGACTGGCTCACCCAGCCAGCGGACACCACTGCTGGCATCCCACACATGCCATTTTGGGATTTGATGATTGGCCCACCATGACTATTGCCACCACCAATACCAGCCATGCCACACAGGGGCTTGAGGACACTCTCATGTCCCCCACCAAGCCAAGCACTGCCACCTACAGCACCTGAGCAAGCTACCTAGAAGCCAAAAGGACCTACCTGCTCAGAAAGCAGTATCACCGGCATGCACACATGCTGCCCAGATGACTGAGAACCAGGCATCCTCATCCCTAGCAAAGCCTTACCATAGCCACCACTAACAACCACGGCTCAACCCATTGAGACAGTCTCAGGCACCACTGACATTGATTACAAATAAAGAAATCGAACAGAGACTACACTACTGTGCCCACCTAGAATCAAAGTCAAAGCACCCTACCCAATCAACACTATACATATATATATAGGAAAAAGTTTTTTCCTATGAAAGCCAATCCATAAAATTAGATGTGACACTTATACCAGATGTGCAAGTATCAATATAAGGACACAAGAAACATGAAAAAAGCAAGGGAATATGACACTTTCAAAGGAAAACAACAGTTTTCCAGTAAAATATCCTAACACAAAGAAAATCTATGAAATACCTGAAAAAGAATTCAAAATAATGATATTAAAGAAACTCAATGAGATACAAGAGAACGCAGAAAAACAATATTAAGAAGTCAGAAAAATAAGTCATGATCTAAATAAGATGTTAAACAAAGAGGTAGGTACCATAAGAGAAACAACAAAATGTAATAGAGTCAGGAATCAACTGCAAAATGATAACTAGAAAAATGCTATATGTTGTAAAATTTTAAAACATAATTCCAAGTGATTAATTGATCAAAGAATGAATAGTAAACATTATAATGGAAGTAAATATCATTAAAAATACTCATATCAAAAGTAAGACATGTGGGGAGACATCTGCTTCTGGGAAGATAGAGTACTGTACTTTTCCTTATTCATCCTACTAAGCACAAGTAATAACTCAGAACATTATATGTAAAACAATCATAAGATCCTGAAAGGTGAAGAGAAGAAAGCAGACTGGCCAGGAACCTTAGGACACAATAAACTGAGCAGTGTGAGTTCCTTGGGTTTTCTTTTTGCCTCATTTATTTCAGACAAGATATTAAGTAAGTTGGCAACTGGGAAAGGCCAGTGGGCACAAAGGGGAAAAAGGCTCAATGAAAGCTTTCTCTCTCAAGCTAAAGGAGAAAACTTTTAGACAATAACTTCTCTATTCCAACCAAACACCCAGATACCATATTTAAAACTGTCACCAAGATGTACACTCTCACCAAGATATAACAAGGCACGCTAAGTTCCCTCTCCCACTCACCCTTTACTGGGCTGGTGTCAGAGAAGGCCAAGTGGGGAGGCAGGATGTTCATATTCGCCTTATGTTGTCATCAAACTGAATGAAAATGAAAGTATATCAAAATATGAAGGACACAGTTAAAGCATCACTAAGTGGTAAATTTACAAAATTCAATACATTAGAAGGCAGAAAAATTTTAAATCAATAATCTAAGCTCCCACCTTAAGAATCCAGGGAAAAAAGAGCAAAACAAACCCAAATCAAACCTAGTGGAGAAAGTAACAAATATAAAAACAGAAATCAACGAAACTGAAAGTGGAGAAACAATAGAGAAAATCAGTGAAACAAAATGTGGTTTTTGAAAAGATTAATAAAATTAACAAACCTCCGACAAGACTGACAAAAAAAAAAAAGAGAGAGAGAGAGAGAGAGAGAAGGCACAACTACTTATATTAGAAATGAAACAGAAGAATTACTTCTTGGTCTTTTGGCTGAGATCAAATGTAGGAATGAAACAAAGGATGTCACTATAGAACCTGCAGGCATCAAAAGAATAATAGAGGAATATGATAAACAACTCCACACATAACTCTGATAATGTAGATGATTTGGCTCAATTCCTTGAGAAGTACAAGGTACTTCAACTCACACAATATAAAAATAGAAAACTTGAATCAATTTACACTATTAGGTAATTTGAATTTATAATTTTAAATCTCCTGAAAAAGAAATCAACAGGCTCAGATAATTTAATTGGAGAATCTATCAAATGTTTAAAGAAGAATTAACACATATTCTACCCAATATTTTTCAGAAAATAAAAGAGCAGGAAACACTTCTTAACCCATTCTATGGTGCTAGTATTGCTCTGGCACCTAAACTAGACAAAATAGTACAAAAAGAAAGAAAACTACAGACCAATATTTCTTATGAATATAAATATGAAATTTGTTTTTTCATGAGCCAAATAAATATAAAAATGCTTTTAAAATATTAGCAAATAAAATTCACCAATATAATAGACAGCAAAACATACTCCGCTTTCAATAAAGGATTGAACAACTAGACCGAAATCAACAAAGAAACAAATGACTTGAACAATATTATAGAACAAATGGAGCTAACAGACCTATCAGAAGATTCTACCGACAAGGAGCAGAAAACATACTCTTTTCAAGGACACATGGAACATTCTGCAGGATAAAGCACATGTTTTTAGGCCACAAAATAAGTCTTAACAAAATTAAGACTGAAATCATACCAAGTATCTTTTTCAACCACAATGGAATGAAACCACAAATCAATAACAGAAGGATAACTAGAAAATTTATAAATATGTAGAAATTAAACAACACATTTTGATCAATTATGAGCTAAAGAAGAAATACAAAAGAAAGTTATAAAATATCTTGACACAACCAAAAATTAAAATATAAAATATCAAAATTTATAAGATGTAACAAAAGCAGCACTGAAAGAGTTTATAATGATAAATACCTAGATTTAAAAAGAGAGATAACAAATAAACAACCTAACTTTATACCTTAAGGAACTGGAAATAGAAGAACTAAATAAAGTTAGCAGAAGGAAAGAAATAATAAAGATTGAAGTAGAAATAAATAAAATAAAGAATAGAAAAACAATTAAAAATTAACAAAATTAACAGTTGATTTTTTGAAAAGAAACAAAATTGACAAACATTTAGCTAGAATGACTAAGAAGAGAGAAGACTCAAATACATGAAATCAGAAATGAAAGAGCAGATGTTATAATTGAAGCCATAGAAATGCAAAGGATCATAAGAGACTATTATAAACAATTATATGCAAACAAACCGGATAATCTAGAAGAAATGGATAAATTCCTAGCAACAAACAATCTACCGAGACTGAAGCATGAAGAAATAGAAAATTTGAAGAGAACCATAACTAATAATGAAATTGAATCAGTAATCAAAAACTCCCAACAAAGAAAAGCCCAGGACCAGATGGCCTCACTGGTGAATTCTACTAAGCATCTTTAGAATTGACACCAATCCTTTTCAAACTCATCCAAAAAATTGAATAGGAGGGAATACTTCAAACCTCAGGCCAGCATTACCCTGATACCAAAGCCAAACAAAAATACCAAAAGAAAATAAAACTACATGCCAATATCCCTAATGAATATAGATGCAAAAATCCTCAATAAAATACTAGCAAAACAAATTCAATAGAACATTAAAAAGGTAATATACCATAATAAAATTGGATTTATTTCTGGGGTTCAAGGATGATTCAACATATAAAAATCAATTAATATGATACAACACATTAACAGAATAAAGAATGAAAACCACATGATCATCTCGATAGATACTGAAAAGTGTTTGCAAAATTTAACACCCTTTCATGATAACCATTATCAACAAAGTAGAAAATTACCTTCACATAACAAAGACCACGTATGAAAAGCCCACAGCTAACATCATACTTCTGCTAGAAGCAGGAACAAGACAAGAGTGCCCACTCTCATCATTTCTATTCAAGATAGTACTGGAAGTCCTAGCCAGAGAAACTAGCCGCGGACATGGAACAAAAATATATATATATATATTCAAAACTCAAAAAATGAAATTATCCCTTTTTATAGATGATATGACTTCATATATAGAAAACCCTCAAAAATCCATTAGAAAAACTATTCAAACTAATAAACAAACTCAGTAAAGTTGCAGCATACAAAATTAAAACACACTAACACCAAACTACCTGAAAAGGAAATTAAGAAAACAATCTCATTTTTAATAACATTAAAAAGATAAAATACTTAGGAATAAACTTAACTAAAGAGGTGAAAGACTTGTACACCGAAAATTACAAAACAATGCTAGAAGAAATTAAAGACACAAACACATGAAAATATATCTTGTGTTCATGGATTGGAAAACTTACTATTGTAAAAATGTATTTACTACCCAAAGAGATTTGCAGATTCAATGTAATCTCTAACAAAATCCCAATGGTATTTTTTACAGAAATAGAAAAACACAATTCTAAACTTCATAAGAAATCACAAAGGACCGTGAATAACCAGTCCATCCTGAGAAAGAAAAACAAAGCTGAAATCACTCTTCCTGATTGCAAAATATATTACAATTAAAACAGTATGGTACTGACATAAAGACAGATATATAGATCAACAGGACATAATAGAGAGCTCAGAAATAAATCTACACATACACCGTCAACTTATCTCATCAAGAGTACCAAGAATACAAAATAGGAACAGGATAGTCTTTTCAACAAATGGGGCTGGAAAAACTGAATATCAACATGCAAAAGAATGAAATTGGACACTTACCTTACATTATCCATAAAAATCAACTCAAAATAAATTAAAGACTTAAACATAAGACCTGAAATTGTAAGATTCCTAGAAGAAAACATAGGGGGAAAGCTTTATGACACTGATCTTGGCAATGACCAAGTGAGATTTATTCTAAGGATGCAAGACTGGTTCAATATTTTAAAAATCAATCAATGTAATCCACAAAATTAATAGGCTAAAGAAGAAAAATACTAATAATATGATCATATAAAATGATGCATAAAAAGTATTTAAGAAAATTTAACACCTATTCATGAATTTTTAAAAGCTCTAAAAACTAGGAATAGAGGGAACTTCCTTAACTTGATAAAGAACATCTGCAAAATAATCTATAGCTAATATCATACTTAATGATGAAAGAGTGAATGCTTTCCTCCTAGCATCATTTCTTCTCCTACTACCCTGCAAAATACAAAACATTAGCCTATTTGAGAATGGATTGGGTAGAGGAGAAAAGCTAATCACAAATTGCAACACATGCAAATTTAAGTTCTCATAAGCACGGTTTTATGGGACTTTGCTATAATTTCAATCTTGCACAATTGTAGAATAAAATCCAATCATCAAATTGTTTTATGAAATGAATATAACTGTGATTGCAAAACCAAATAAGGATAATGTGAGAAATAAAATTTATGGACCAATTTCAAACATAACCATTGACACAAATAGTCTAAATGAATTACCAACAATTCACATCTAGTAATGTACAGGAAAAATTAATATATTATGTCTAAGTTAGATTTATCACTTTTATGAGGTTAAAGGGGGAAAAGTATGATCTTCCTGATAAATATGGGAAAACATGATAATTATAGAAAGTCTCTAAGATAGTCACTAATGATTCCTCCCATTTTTAACAAATAGAATATGGTAAAAGTGATTGCATATAACTCCTGACATTAGGTTACAAAAAAATTGTGATTTATGTTATAGGGGCAATTTTTGGACATCTCCCTCACTCTGAGGGAAGCCAACATTCAGTTATAAATTTCTCAGTGGAGAGGCCCACATGACAAGGAACTTATATCTTTGACAAACAGCCAACAAGCAGCTACAATTTCTAAAGCAATATTTTTTAAAATAAAAGTTAAACTTTCTTTAATTACAGAAAATCAAAGCGTATAGCTTTAAATGTTTATGGTGTGTAGTCTGAGTCCATTATAGTTTCAGTTACTTTTTGTTCCCTGATCACGTTTACCTCTGTTCATACACTCTTTGTTGTCCTGGAAGCTGCTATTAATGCAAAAGTCACATCATCCTTATTATAAGGCAAGTTAATAGCCTTCTTTAGTTGAAGAAAATTGAAAGCTCCGAAGTATTATAAATAGATTTGCCCCATACTGATGCTTCTCCGTAAGTGTAGCATAAGTCTGCAATAGTGTAACCATAAAAACTAAAAGAATATAATAAGAAAGGTGCTAAAAGTATTAAAGATAGAATTAAAAACAAGACAAGGATGATGCCACTATTATTAAATATATTCTAGACATTTTTAGCAGTAAAATAACTCACGAAATAGAAATTAGAATAATAACTATTAGACAAAGTAATTCTTTTGCAAACGATAGGCTTATATACAAGACATCTCTAAAAGAATCAACTGAAATCTGTCAAATCTAATAAAAGTTCATTAAGATAAATAGAATCAAAATGGCTTTCTGATTTATCAATAATAACCAATTGTTGGTTAGAAATTAATATAGGAAATTTTTCCTTAAAATGTGAGTGACTCTAAAGAAGTAATTGAGAAAACAATCTTCTATATTTTCCCAGCTCTTACCATTTCCAATGCTCATCATTCCTTCCTTCCTAAATATCCCTGTTTCCATTAGGCACTATTTTTTTTCAGCCTAAAGGACTTTTTAAATCATTTCTTAAAGTGCGGGTCTGCAATTAAGAAATTATCTTGGTTTCATTTTATATTAAAATATACTTCTTTTGCCTCATTCCTGGAGGATTTTTTCACTGGGTACAGAATTCTAGATTGAATTTTTTTTCTTCAGGACATTAAGTACTGAAAAGTTTCACCGTTCTAGCCTACATAGTTTCTGACATTAAGTCAGTGAAAATTCAAATTGATGTTGCAAAAATAGTTAGAAATCTTAGGAATTACTTGAACAAATATATATATATATATATTTGCACACACACATATATATAACACATACTTTACTGAGAGTTATAATACTTTGACATAAAAGAAAACTCAAATAAGTGGAGATAGTATGATTTTTAAGGTTTGGAATAAGAATGCCATTTTAAAGAAAATTGATTTATAAGTTTTGCACACCTCCTTTACAATTTAAATGGGACATTTTAACTTGAACATGTAGTACTAAAATATTATGTAGGACTAAGTAAATAAAAATATCTCAGAGAATTTGAAAAATGAGAAGTAAATTTGGCATGCTTTATTAGGTCAATAAATATTGAGTCTCAACATTATAGTAAGCATTGTTCTGCATTCTTGGGCTACAGCAGTAAGCAAAACAGGCAAAAATCCTTGTAGTCATGTAACAAGTCACGCTATAAGGGAGACAGGTACAAAAATGTATTACAAGGGCATAATTAATTGAAACAGTGTGATGTTAGATAAATGCTCAAACAAGAGATCTATGGAGCATATCAGAAATGGACTCAATACATGAAAGTTTAATTTACTCTAAAGCTTACTTTATAAGCTAAAGTGAAAAAGATTAATTACTTTCTAAAATGGGGTTAAGAAAAGTTGATTATTTGAGGCAGTGGATCTAATTAGATCCTACATTTATAACTTACACCAAATAAATATCTAAAAATAAGTTAATTTTTTCAAATGAATAATAAAATCTTAGAAAAAACGTAACTGAATAATAAAGGGAAAGGTATTTCCAAATATGAAAAAAGAAATATAAATTTAAAAAATCAATTTGACTTTATCAAATTTAAAAGTATACACAAAAAACGAAATTACCAAACAAAGGCAATTTTGTGAGTTTTTATGGGAAATCATCAGCCATCCACCTTACAGTCCTGATTTGGCTATTTCTAACTTCTTTTTTTTTTTTTTTCTAATCTTAAAAAATCTTTAAAGGATACCCATTTATCTTCAGTTAAAAAATACAAAAAAGACCTCATTAACATGGTTAAATTCCCAGGACCCTCGATTCTTTAGAGATGGATTAAATGGCTGGTATCATTGCTGACAAAAGTGTCTAGAACTTGACGGAGCTTATGTTGAAAAATAAAGTTTATGGTTTTTATTTGTATCTTTTAATTCCATTTTTACGCAAACTTTTCGAAGTCCTCTTGTATCTCAACATTAATGACCAGAGGGTAAATGAATAAAAGTTTTCTGGAAACAAGTGGACAATGTGTATTGTAAGCCTTAAAAATGTTCATATTCTTCATTTTTGTAACACCACATCTAAAAATCTGTCCTGAGAGATCATCAGATACATGCTCAGAGACTTATAAACAAAGAGGTTTATTCCATTATCAATTATATCAGAATCCTTGTCACAATATACACATTTACCAATAGGTTATGAAGTTTCTAGTTTCCCCACATCCTTGCCAACTTCTCATATTATACAATTTATTTTATTTCCAGTCTAAGGCATATAAGGTGGTATTTCACTCTCTTATATCTCTTTCACTGGCATCTCAACTGCCAAACCACTTAGCCGGTTCTCCACAAGGTCTCTAGAAAACCCTTCTGTATGTGAATTCGGAGTTATCTCTTCTTCTAGGAGCAAGTATAAGCAGTGAGAATTCATACCCTGGCAACGGCCGTCTTCGAAGAAGATCTCCTCACCAAACCAGTTCTTGACTAATTCCACCTGGCTTTGGGATGTTACCTGTATTGCATCTCAGTGTCTCTAAAATACCCTTTGGTAGTAACACTTAGTGACATCATATCAACCTACGTAAGATAAAACCTATTTCATCATGGTGTGTGATTTTCTAACACACAATTTTATTTATATAATGTGAAAGTTTATTAGGAGACACCAACATATAAAAGATGTTTCAGACCAAGATAGAAAACTTCAAAGGAAATACCCAAAAACTTGTTACATACTTTTTAACCCCTCATTCCTATGACAGTTACAAAAGGACCAGATTTGTGAGAAAACTGATTTTAATATTGAAAGAGTGCAATGTTTCCCCTGAAATTGAAGACATAGTGGACTTGTACCTAACTGATCTGAGAAATTGGCTGGCTAATTGCTAATAGGTAGATTGGAAAAGTGGCTATTTTCAGATCTATCTGTATTCCCTCAGTTGATTGAAACAAAAAGCATGAGTGGCCCCCTCTTCCATGAACCAGACGTAGGCCATGCAAGCAAGAGTGTCCAGCATGTACCACAGGGTCTAACAGGAATGACTGGAGAAGCAATGAGGCTCATCAGAGGGAAACTGAAGCCCTGTTGGATTTCCAGGGTTGCAGAAGGAGTAAGCAAATCACTAGAGAAGAAAACATCTACCACATACAGGTATTTGCTTATAAGAGATAGCTAGTGATGGCAGAATCCTCAAAGAACACAAAGAAGTACCCAAGGGAAAGAGTGTGATCAAAACTTAAAACATTTGTTAGGTCCAAAGAGTTTAAGCCATTTTATTACAGTACAATTCAAATAAGTTCTTCCTTGCATGCTTAACTTCCCTTCCTCCTCACTTTGACTTTAGACTTATATAAATTCACAAATAATAAGATAGGAGAACAGGGACAGAATCATAAAAAGGGAAAAGAAATAAAAACATTGCCACTGTTCTCTGGTTTCCTTCTTTTGGCAGCATGGGAGGAGGAGAAGATTTGACTTTGCGAGTTCAGACTAGTGATTATTTGTTTTTGTTTGTTTGTTTGTTTGGTTGGTTGGTTTTTTTTTTTTTGAGACAGAGTCTCACTCTTTTGCCCGGGCTAGGGTGAGTGCCGTGGCGTCAGCCTAGCTCGCAGCAACCTCACACTCCTGGGCTCAAGCGATCCTACTGCCTCAGCCTCCCGAGTAGTTGGGACTACAGGCATGCGCCACCATGCCCCGCTAATTTTTCTATATATTTTTAGTTGTCCAATTAATTTCTTTCTATTTTTAGTAGAGACGGGGTCTCGCTCTTGCTCAGGCTGGTCTCGAACTCCTGAGCTCAAACAATCCGCCCGCCTCGGCCTCCCAGAGAGCTAGGATTACA
>CAUYSK010047076.1:0-17473 GCA_963575035.1 Avahi laniger | reverse complement strand
ACCTTAGCAGTTACTAAAATACTAGATAGGCAAGGGGCAGGCGGTGGGTGAGCATAAGAAACATGGTACAGCTGTGCCAAAGCCCTTCAGGATCTTTTACGCACAGGCCTTTGGTTGCTAAGCCCTGGTACAGAATTTTGATCTTTTTTTTTTTTTTTGAGACAGAGTCTCACTGTGTTGCCCTGGCTAGAGTGCCGTGGCATCAGCCTAGCTCACAGCAACCTCAGACTCCTGGGCTCAAGCAATCCTCTTGCCTCAGCCTCCCGAGTAGCTGGGACTACAGGCATGTGCCACCATGCCTGGCTAATTTTTTCTATATATTTTTAGTTGTCCAATTAATTTCTATTTTTGGTAGAGACGGGGTCTCGCTCTTGCTCAGGCTGGTCTTGAACTCCTGAGCTCAAACAATCCGCCCGCCTCGGCCTCCCAGAGTGCTAGGATTACAGGCGTGAGCCACCACGCCCGGCCTCCCTTTACACTCTCAATAGCATTTAAAGGTTAACCAAGATGCTCAATTTCTGAATTTCCCTGTAGCCCAATTTAAACAGGGGCAACTTGTTAATTTTGTAAAAGACATAGGGAACTAGTCAGGCACTATGGTGCATTCCTGTAGTCTCAGCTACTGGGGAGGCTGAGGCAGGAGGATCACTTGAGCCCAGGAGTTTAAGGCCAGCCTGGACAACAGAGCAAAACCCTGCCTCTAAAAATAATTTTAAAAAATTTTAAAAAGGCCAGGCATGGTGGCTCATGCCTATAATCCTAGCACTTTGGGAGGCTGAGGCAGGAGGATTACTCGAGGCCAGGAGTCCAAGACCAGCCTGAGCAACATGAGAGCTTGTCTCTACAAAAAAATAGAAAAAATAGTCAGGCGAGGTGGTACAAGCCTGTAGTCACTGTTACTTGGGAGGCTGAGGCAGGAGGATTGCTTGAGTCCAGGATTTTGAGGTTGCAGTGAGCTATGACGACACCACTGCAGTTTAGCCTGGGCAAGAGAACAAGACCCTGTCTCAGAAAAAAAAAAATTAAAAAAGACATGGGGAACTAGATCTTTTCGGGCTACTTTACAAAGAAGCCATCTGGTAAATATTTCAACAAACTCTTTTTCACATTAATACATCTTTCCCCAACCTTGTCGTTTGAAACAATAGGTTGATATTAACTACTTCCCTTGAGTCTTCAAACAACCAAGAAGGGAGAGAAGGGAGGCCGGTGGAGGCAATGAATTTTCACACGTAGGTGCACTCAGTGTTTCGGGCCGCTCAACAGACGTCCAGTTACAAATAGGAGCTCTGTGATGTATTAAAGGGTAAAAATCTGGGGTCACATCATGTAGTACAAGTGGAAACACGTTTATAAACACAGTCAGAACAGATGATTTGGATACCTGCGACTTTTATCTTTATGCAAACTTACCCGGTAAGACTCTCCTACGCCATACTTAAATGAAATGAAACCCTGTTAACCACAAAGTTCAGGATAAAGATCTTTGGTGTCAAACACAGCATTCTGAAGCAAATTTTTATTAACTAGCCATTTTGTAAAAAACATTTATCTTCAAAGCACCAAGCACAGTACACATTCCCAGGTAAATAGTATAAATGCTCAGGAACAACTGTGTTGAATTAATTTATGACCCTAAACATTCTTTCCTCTGAAATACATTTTAACACTGTGATTGAATTGACCATGGCTTCATTGAGCTAATCAAGGCACTTCCTATCTTTAAACTAATTTTATTTCCTCTAAAATGACCTGTACAACACTGGTAATTTGAAATAGCAAGGACATGTATAATACAACAGCTCTGCAAAATGTTGTTCTGTATAGAATATTTGATTATAAAAATCAAGGTTATTTTGAAGCACTGCATATTATGGAAAAACAAAAGGACAATAAGTCCGAGCACCTGAATTTCAGCTATGTAATCTTGACTTGTTTTTTTAGAATTTTTTCCTACTAATCCAATAGATTCATAATTTGCCTGACATAATAAAAGGACCAAAATTAAACTATAGAGTAAAAATTATTGGTAATAATTATTGTTTAAATATTTACATTTATCTTAAAATCCTATATCAGTTATGATAGTTTTTAGACTAGACGGTGTTTTTGGAAGACAGTGAGGCAGAGTGGTTAAGGACATGAGTTCTGGAGTCATTCAGTCTTGGTTCCCGCGCCAACTTTGGCACTCACTAGTTGTGATGCTGTGAAATCCGTATTTGGTCTTAGTCCTGGGTGTCCTAATAGACAACCCCTAAAATTTTTGGAATCTCCAAAGTGATGTGTCTTTTTGTATGCTAACGAGATGGCTGGTGCCAGGCAGCCCCTAGGTAGCTTCAGGATGGGCAGTGCTCACAGGGAGGACCAAGCTGTGATTACAGGGCTGGGACATTTCAGACCCACACCCCAACCTCCAGGGAGGAGAGGGGCTGAAGGTTAAGCTGATCACCAACAGCCAGTGACTCAATCGTCGTGCCTATGTAATGAAGTCTCCATGAAAGCCGCAAAGGACAGAGTTTGGATGAGCTTCTGGATAGCTGAACACGTGGAGGTTCTTAGCAGGTGGTGTGCCCCAGACAGGGCATGGAAGCTCTGCGCCCCTTCCTACATGCCTTAGCCGAGGCATCTCTTTGCATCCTTCATAACATCCTTTATAATAATCCAGCAAATGTAGTGCCTCCCTGGGATTATCAAATTAATCAAACCCAGGAGTAGGTTGTGGGAACCCCAATTTATGAGGTCTGTCCAGAAAGTATCCAGCCACGTAATAGGAAAAATAGAGACATTCATTGAAGACGATAGAAGATACAAGAAACATTGTACATAGGACAATGACGTCTCAGTCCCCTTCAGAGTAGGCACCTTGGGACCTCACACGGTTCTCCCAGTTTCTCTTAACCTAACCTGTGTATATTCAACGTTCTCAGTTGCTCTGTTTATTGCAGCCTTCCAGAATGTGGATCACTTTCAATGGATCCTCGAGCATCTTGGAAGGGTTTGTGCCACACTTTTGTTTGCTCTGCACTCACTGCATCATCCCCGAAAGCTTCTGAGTCATCCAAATAGTTTCCATGGAGGAATGTTCAAGCTTAACGCAAACTTTGGTGCAGACTCGTTGCTCTACTCGCTCAGTCATTTCAAATGTTATGGCCACACAGCACACATGCTCACTCAGCAGTGTCTAGCGCACCACTGACGAGTACAGCGACGTTGTCACTGTTCACGCGTGCCCATGCCAGGCCACTCTTGGCGCCAGGCTACAATCTTGTCTCACTAACCTTTCTGGTTGTATTAACAGTGGCTTGATTCTTTCCTGACAGACCTTGTACAGCCAGAAGCACGGGTAAAACAACCTGGGGCTTGTGATCAGCATCTGAAGTGGGACTGAGTCCTGTGGAATCTGACTCTATCTCCAGACGGATAGTGGCAGAACTGAACTGGAGGACACCCAGCTGGTGTCCACTGCAGAACTGACTGATCGGTTGTTGGTGGAGGAAAATCCCCACACACTTCTTGGTGACCAGAGGTCACAGAAGTTTTCTGTGTTGATTGCTGCGAGTGAAAGAATAGGAAAAGCACCTTGGTTTAGTTTTCCCTGTATCCTCAGACAGTTATGTCACCTCCCTGTACTTCCGTTTCCTGTTCTCTAAAATGGGAGCACTAATAGCACCTATATCATAACGTGATTGATGTGAGCAGTGAAAGTGGTGATGTTAACACATACAAAGCCCCACACTTGCCACGCAGTAAGTGCTTAACAGACGTCAAATGCCATTATCATCAATATCCTTTACGAAAGCCAAGGAGGGGGTGAATGCCTCTTCCCAAGAGGGTAACACAGGGCATCTCGAGCTGTCCTCTGTTCAAAACAGAATTATGGCATGTTAAGTGGAAACACGGAAGAGAGTTCTCTAGGAATACAAGACGCCAATGTATTCATTGTGAAGCTCAGATGGCCATACCTCAACGAAACCTCTGACCGGGATTGAGCTCAGCCAGTGGAGTACGCAGGCAAAAACTTAGGCCAGCGATGCATTCGTGCATATTTCTTCGCATTTGTCTAGACCTTGGACCAACAAAAATAATTTTTAAGAAATTCTGTATTTGAACAGCTTTACAGTCCGGGAAGGGAGAGGCACAATTACGTGCTGATGCAGTCAGTTCTACAGCGGAGGCATGAATGAAGTCTGAGCAAGGTGCTGAGGAGCAGGGGTGGCTGGGCTGGAAGCGGGGCAAGACTGACTGTGTTCAGGCGGATTAGCAGAAGCTTCGCGGAGGACATTTGAACTGGGACTGGAAAACGTGTGATATACATGCTAAAAAGTGACGGGAATGTCATTCAGGGGTGGGAAGGACACACCCAGGAACTTCCCTGCAGCTGAGAAGCAGAGTGCAAGCGGGACACCGTGGCTAGAGAGGCCTGGAAGAACCCCCTGGGCCCAGTTCGCAGAGGGCCTTGCAAGTGAGCTCTGGTGAGAAGGGCTACATGTTTCAGCAGGGCCAGGCCATGATCAGAATTGCCTTTTAGAATGGTGAGCAACCATGGCCACAGCGTAAACAGTGGTTTAGAGGCGGTAGAGAGAGGCTGAGGCAGAAAGATCACTTAGGAAGCTGTTAAATAATGACAAGGTGCCTTATGCAGGGCAATAGGATGAGACAGGGCTTAGATCGGGGGCAGAGTTTTGAGGTAGAATCAATAGTCTATGGTGCTTGAATGACACAGTGGCCACGGTGAGAGGGCCTTGTCGAAGACGATGTGCCCAATGCCATGCTGCGGACCAGCACCATCTCTACGCAGTCAGATGACAACAACTGGGAATAAGGAGAAGTGAAGCAGTCAGATGGGGCCAGTAGGAAAGGGTGGAACCTAAGGGTGTATTTCCCACGGGAAAACTGCTTCCTCCTCTGCTCTTCCCACGGCGGGAGCCAAGATGCAACTCAAGAGCCACTGAGCACTGCTAGAGCCCCATCTCATGACAAGGATAACTTTACAGGGAGCCCATAAAGACCCACATGGGCCTGGCATGCGGAGGGCACTTAGCAAACGCTTTGCCCATGGAATTTGTTAAGCAGAAAGCACATAAAGCAGTGGGCTGGGTCTTAGAATTACATGAATCTTCTAAACCCCTCTGTGCCTTGATTTCTTCATTTAGAAAATAGAGGTGAAGATGTTAGGAATTAAAGGGAAAAAGTCCTTAAAATAAGTAAGACATGACCAAGAAGTATTGATACTAGGAAGACTGAGCAGCTGAGATTTGTATCTAATGAGAAGTAATCTATTAAACAGAAGCTGCCAACTATTAATAGATTTTTTATATTAATATATATTCTTTATATTATTTTATATCTAACTAAAGTTTTATCTTCTACCTTTTTTTTTTTTGCCATAAAGTAATTAAACAAATGAAATGAAAGCATTCTGAAATTTACATGGGAAAGCTAAATTTGTATGGAAGTCTCACTGTGGGAAAAAAAAAACTGTGTAGGGAGGGTTCTCAATTTTGAGAAAAACTGAACATTTGCAAGAAGTCTTCTCAAAAAAAAAAGCGCTGGCTTCGGCAGCACATATACTAAAATTGGAACCACGTAGAGGTTAGCATGGCCCCTGTGAAAGGATGACATGCAAATTCGTGAAGGGTTCCATATTAGAAAAAAAAAGAACAAAATATTTATAGCCTGGTTTTACATCTACGTTTAAATGTCAGTTCATAATAAAACATTCTTGTTCAAAAAATCTTAGCTGATTAAATAGTTAAGTTAAATAAGTTCTAAAAAAGACAAATGTGTGTATTCAACATTAGAACCATTAGAACTTTTCATATTCTGTCAATCAGGCAGAATTTGATACAATTGGAAATGTTTGGAATATGCCAGTCAGTGAGACTCCAGTTGAAATCCTCACAGTCAATGCTCAGAAAATACCCACAGAACATGACAATGAAATTGAGGAAAAATAATCACATACCTACCTCGTATGTGTCAGCTATCCAATGAACGTGTGAGTTCGCTGTGCTACTTAAAAAGAACTGCACGGCTTCTTGTCTATTGTAATAGTTAAAAACAATCCTTGGAGCCGCCTCAATTAATTATTTTTCTTGAGATGACCCTTTGCTTCTAGAGTACCACCCCTAAGGGAAGTCTCCCTTGAAAACTTCCCCTCTCTGCAACTTTTTATTTTTTTTATGAATGGATGTATCAGATTTATCTTGCTCTGTAGCATTTACACATACAAACACTTTGAAAGTTATACTAAAATAAATGGCATGCTTTTAGTTTTTTTTTTAATTAGGAAAAGTGTCTAGTCCTTCAAAACTAGATATTTTACTTTGAATTTTATTTATAATCAAAATGTTATTCTGGAAGCCTTTTCTGTAGTCTTAATTACTCAATTTAAGCATGTTCCTGTGGGACTTTATGTCCCCACTGTATGGCAATTCTGCAGATGGTGAAGGTTTAATATGGAATTAAACTAACCTATTAATTATATAGACAAGTTAAAAGAAATAAAATGAATACCTTTAAAATTTTTTTTCATACCTTCAACTGGCAAAGTGGCTGCTACTATCTACTTGGGAGATATAAGAGTCAAGATAGATCAACAGTAAGAATGAAGTGCTTGTACTTTGCTACATGTTTACACAAAATAAAATATTAGCAAACTAATGTTCCATTGTTTAAAATGCCACCAAAAGACAGAAATGTGATTCTTACAGAAGTTAGTTCAGCTAGGTGTGGTGGCTCATGCCCTGTAATCCTAGCACTTAGGGAGACTGAGGCAGGAGGATCGCTTGAGGCCAGGAGTTCAAACCAGCCTCAGCAATATAGCAAGACTCTAATGCAACAAAAAATAGGATTCTCAGGGCATAGTGGTGTGTACCTGTAGTCTCAGCTACTTGGGAGACTGAAGCCCAGGAGTCTGAGGCTGCAGTGAGCTATGACTGCACCACTGTACTCCAGCCTGGGCAACAGAGTGAGATTCTGTCTCAAAAAAAAAAAAAAAAAGTTTATTTCGGCTCTACTGCTATTATATCTGATCTAAAATGAAAAAATATCAAACGAGCATGACATGTTACACTTTCATGTACATTATCTAAAAGGTAGACTATGCAGTGTATAAAAGATGGCATTTATTGAAGATACACTTTTTAAAATTAATCAACGAAGAAAATTTCTTTTGTAATCAGATGGCAAAGATGGGGAAAATTTACAGAAAATTAGAAACAAAAGATCTGTGTAAATATCTTTATTTTGGATGATTAGCTATGATGGAAGGAAGATAAAGGAAACCAGCAAAATAATAATCCAAACATACAAATGGTAGTCTTACATAACATTATCTTAGGATCAAGCCAAGTAAAAATTCTACTTTTTTTTTGTTTGTTTGTTTTTTGAGACAGGCTCTTGGTCTGTTGCCTGGGCTAGAGTGCAGGGGCGTAATCATAGCTCACTGCAACCTCAGACTCCTGGGTTCATGTGATCCTCTTGCCTTAGCCTCTTGAGTAGCTGGGACTACAGGCATGTACCACCATGCCTGGCTAAATTTTTTTTTTGTGGAGATGAGGTCTCACTATGTTGCCCAGGCTGGTCTTCAACTCCTGGCCTCAAGTGATCCTTCCACCTCAGCCTCCCAAAGTGCTAGGATTGCAAGCATGAGCCACTGCGCCCAGCCTAAAAATTCTTTTTTTTTTTTTTTTTTTTTTAAAGAGATAGGATCTTTCTCTGTCACCTAGGCTGGAGTACAGTAGCACCATCATAGCTCACTGTAATCTGAAACTCCTGGGCTCAAGCAAAAAAATTATTTTTTGAAGTTCTGAATACTATTCTACTGAAAATTATTCAATCTCTTCAACCTTTATGTATAAGGACAAAAATCTAGCTTGGTGTTTCTGCTTAGTCAGGGCAGTGTTGATTCTTTAAATTCTTTAGATGGAAAGTTAGGAAAAAGGAAGCATCAGCCAAGTTGGTTTAAATTATGGATCTTTATTCGTTCTTTTTCCACTGGTAGACAATGTAATTCATTATTTCAAATGAAACACTGATGGCAAACCAGAAACTCTTCATTTTGTATTAATACTTTAGAAATGCCATAAGTCATTTCCCTTAAATTATATTCAAGTCACTGTTTAGTCCAATAAGGCCTCGATAGTACTATATTGCCTTGTCAAACACAAGCTCTGTTTCTTGAATCAACATTTTCTTTAATACTACCTCGGGGATATGGAAGAGAGTCCAGCAGCTCCTAAAGGTTCCTGACATTTTCCCAAAGAATCCCAGAGACAGTAGAGAAAAACACAAGACACAAAACTCCTAAGCAAGCCAGGAAGGAAGGTATTACAGAGGCTCTATTGGCCATTTGATGCAAAATTCAGTATATTTTATCCAATTAATATTACAAGAAAAATACAATTTTGTTCATCTGGTATACATACTATTGCTAAATATCCTGAAGGTTTGTTTTTATTGTACAATAATAGTGTTAAAATAGTGTTAGATTATGCCCTCATACAAATAATAGGTCAAATACTCTGGACCTCTAATAAATGATCTTTTAAGCTCACAACTCCTTGGTCCCTCTCTCCCTTATCATGTAGTATTACAAAGATAAACCAGAAAGGTTTGAAAATTTATACATTGTTAATCTTTTCCATTTCATGATTATCTACAATCAACAGCCTAAAGTGTATACATTTCAATTCAAAAAGAACGACAATGCTGAGATCCAACTCGACACTTTGTAATTCACATAAAACATGAAACCGCAGACCTGACTTCAAAAACAAATTAGTGGCAGCTAATTTTAATTTATTTGAAGATAGTTGACATGGCATTTTTGATTCAATGCAAAATGAGCAATTGCTAATGATCAGAATCATATCTTTCTCTGGAAGGAGAAAGATAAATGAATAATGAAAAGCAAAAACATTATTTTTTATTTATTCATTTATTTATAACATTATTGCTTATTTAAATATTCTATTTCCCTAGAAATTTTACTTCTAACAGTAAATCTTAAGGGAACAGAGATATGTACAGGTGTTCAGAGAGTAATTTTTGATACTGAAAAATAAGAAGTACTTTGAAGATTCAACAAGATGGAATTGGTTAACAGTTGGCTAAATAATTTTATTCATATAATAAAAATTATGCAGCTATAAAAGGACTCTATAGATCAGCATAATCAACAGAAAAAGAATGTGGCTGATATTTGTAACTTTAAGTTTTCTAGCAGGTGTATTTTTAAAAGTAAAAAGAAACAAGTGAAATTATCATTATATTTAACCCAACGTATTTGAAATAGTTCAACATGTAATCAATATAAAAATTAATAATGAGATATTTACATTTTTGTATTGTCCTGGAATCTGGTATGTTTTTTATAATTCAGCATATCTCAATTTGGACTAGCCCCAATTATAGTACTCAATAGTCCAGTAGCTAGTGGATACAGTATTAAACAATGTAACTATAGACAATGTTCAGACCTAGAAAATCATTAATGATATATTAAAATTTAAAAACAGATATGACATATGTACAGTATGATTCTAATTGTATGCTTTAAAAATTCATGAATAGGAGAAAAAAACCTAGAAGGGAATATACCAAAATGTTTACCGTGCTACTCTGCGGATTGCTTTTCTTCTTTTCTATTTTCTTTTCTGTATTTTCTAAGTGTTTGCAAATAAGCCTGTACTACTGTGAAGGTAATGAATGGCTATGTTATTTAATATTTTCTAATCAGCAATGATTAGATTTATGATGATTTAGACATTCAACTCTTTCTAAGAACCTGATCCCTGAAAAATGACTGTACTTGTCTTTGTTCTGTATTCCATACTGGTGAATAACTAATTTCATTGTCCACAGAGAATAATTCACCACTGTGAACAAGACTTATATTTTGAGCATAAGCCCTAACATTTGCCCCTTAAAAGTGGTGTGTGTAATTATAGTATAAGAACTGTGGGTAAATTATTTCATGGCCTGTTAAATAACCATTTGTTAAGTCTAGACAACAATCATAAATAGCCATTATTTATAAAGTTGCCATTCAAAGTACTTGGGGGAATTGTATAATAAATAGGGAATGTGACCAACACCTCCTTGTACTCCCATGCCCCATAAAAAAAAAAAAGAGAGACAGAGAAAGAGAGCAAATGCATAAAATTGGCAAAGATGCTAAATATAGGCAAAATCCATTTTGAAAAGTGAGACTAAACTGAAATGGGTGTCACATGCATAGCATCTGCCTCACATAACAGAGGTCTTAGTCTGCTCTCTTCATCTTGCTGTGCCCACACAACCCCCTACCCGCAAAAAGGCCCTTAGACAAAACGAGGCCACCTTTCCTCTTCAATGCTCTCTCTCGATGTTCCTCTATCTCCAGCTCTGCACTGTCTAGCTATTCTGACATTCCTCATTGTATCCTCAGCAAAGTTCCCATACCACCCTTAAGCAGGTCCGAAAGTATATGACACTGATTTATTTTATTGAGAAATATTTACCGAACTCCTTCTTACTGCATAAAGTGGGGCTTACACTCAGCAAGAGAAGCACACAAAGACAAATAGATAATTACAGATGGTAGCAAAGACAATAAAGGAAAAGAAGAGGGTGCAATGAAAGAAAACAACACATCCAGGGTGGGGGTCAAGGAAGTCTGCTCCATAGACAATGAGAACTGATGAATGTGAGAATAAAAATAAAATCCTAAGCCCCCCAGCTGACTGAACGGACCCCATTTTGGACAAGGGGACACCAGAGAGACCTTGAAAACTGAGCTCCTAGCCATGGCAGGATGGAAGCTTGGACACACCTCGTTATACTCTCTCCCTCACTAACCCGCATTAGACTTTCTTAAGGGTTAAGCAGAAGCCAGCATTACTTTTCTCTTCCCCCTTTTCTATTTCTTTTCTTTCTTTTTTTTTTTTTTGAGACAGGATCTCCCTCTGTCACCCAGGCTGGAGTGCAGTGGCATCATCATAACTCACTGTAACCTTGAACTCTTGGGCTCCAGAAATCCTCCTTTGGTCCCAAGAGGCTAGGCCTACAGCTGCACACCACCACACTCGGCTATATTCTAATTATTTTTTTGGAGGGTGGGGGGTTAGAGACAGGGTCTCACTATGTTGCCCAGGCTGGTCTCAAACTCCTGGCTTCGAGCAATCCTCCTGTCTCGGCCTCCCAAAGTGCTGGGATCACATACATAAGCCACCAGGCCTGGCTAGAGACCAGCAATTCAAAAGACTCTTTCCACCACTGATTTCAGCCAACCACCTGAAGCCGCCCCTTCTTTTTGAGGTTTCGACACAACCGACCATCATTCCTTTCTGATAAGAGAACGCTGACCATGGAGTGGTTCTGGCCAGTGCACCGAGGCTGTGCACAGCGGGTCTTCACATCCGCTGCTTCACCTTTTGAGGTCAGAGGCCTGAAAACTCCACCCTCAGATCATGCTAACAGCTGCCATTTTTTAACGTGTGACCTGCGAAAAGGCAAGAAGCTCAATTGTGTGCGCATGTGTTTCTCTCTTCATAAATATTCATGACTCCTCCTATAGTTTATTAAATGTGTATATTTAGTCACCCTACTTAGCATAAATTCTTTTCCCTTCACCTCTTCCAGGAAGTGCTCTCGGCTTCTGCCCAAGGCTGTGCTCCCCAGCCTGCAAGATGGCCAGCCTGCAGGGTGCAGCCGTTTATGAGAAATAAAGCTCTCCTTTCCAAACTTATGAACCTCATGATTCTTCAGTTGACAGAAGAGAAGTAGTTAGCGTGGGAAGAAGTGCCTTCCTGCAGAGGTGCATGTACCGGTATAGGTGGATGGGGGCTTGGGTGAATTCAGGAGGGGCAGGTCAGTGTTGGCTGGACTACGGTAAGGGAGGGAGGAAGGCCAGAGCCATTTCAGCCTACTGGAGTCCAGCAGAGGGGCCAGCAACAGTGTGTGAGCCATGGCTGTTATTATTATTATTATTAACAATGGCAACAGATAAAATGCATGCTAAGAGCTCTACACATAAGAATGGATTAATTGCCTAAAGAATCCCTTTTTACATTCATCACCTGAAAGGTTAATGGCTTGTCCAGGAAAACGGTGGAGCAGCTTTCTGCTGACCCTGGCATCAGAACTTTTACCCTCCTTGGTAGACTGCCTCTCCTTCCATATCTTACACCAAGATGTTCATTCCCCCTCAGAGTTTGGAAAGGAACAGTTTTTCGAAAGAGAATACTGGGAAAAACCAAAGAAACTGAGATTTATGTTTCTAGAAAGATAAACCAACCTTATGAACACTAAACACACAACCATTCATGTCTATAATCATAGAGTAAGGACAAAGAAATATATATAGCATACTGCAACAGACAGCTATGGTTTTTGTCTTCCCAACATTTATTTTCCTTTTTTCTGATAAAAACAATTTTTCTTTGGGATGCTATCCCTCATGTACTCTCAGTCCATGGCAGTTTTGGTGAGGCGGACCCCACCCCTGGCTTTAGCGCTGGGCACATAATCCTTTTTACCTAGGCAATTGGAACATTCCATACACTCTGCCAGGAACTGGTTCAGAGCTGGTATGTGAGCAATTGCATACGAGCTCAATTCTGGAACTTTCCTGACCTGTTGAGGAAGATGTAAACTTAGAGATGCTGGTACGCACCTTCCTCCACAATGGACTGTACTGCCTGAGAATGAGGCCAGTCCAGGAAAAAGACATGCCGGAAGATGAAGACATGGAGTCCTTATGAATCACTGAACACATGGACTCAACCATGCTAGTAGCAAGATTTACTCCTGGACTTTTCAGTTGAATGAACTAACAAATTTCCTTTTCTCAAAGAAGCTATTCTGAGTTGGATTTTTCAACCAGAAAAGACCTGGTATGGATTAGAGTGAGCAACCTGGAGAGACATAAGGGTCAAAGTAAGGCCAATATTAGCCAAAATAGCAGAAAGTTGGTCAGAAAGATCCTAAATTTTATGACCACTGAGAAAACTGAGAATTCACATGGTTAGAGTGAGAATGCTTCCAACCAAGTGGAAAGCACAGCTTTGAAATGCAGGTGCAAACAGCCAGGAGTCAATAAACAGTTATTGGCCACTTAACGTGCACCAGACCCTGCTAGGTGTGGCAATCTGATGATGAACAAGGCAGAGTGCCTTTCCCCCTTGGAGTTCATCAGCTACTCCACAGGGCAAAGGAGAGAAGCACGGTTTATACCTACGTCATGATTTACCTACACACTGAACACAGTACATTAAAAGCAGCACCTGATTAAAAAAAAAAAGTCTTCCTTCTCTGGTCTAGACAGAAATATCTTCCTCTCAACACTGTAATGAAAAGGCCACAGCTGCAGAGGCTGCAGGATAAAGAAAACTGAAAAATGAAAGATCAGCATTAGCAGTAGCAGTAATTATGGGTAGAAAGACTTAGAAACTGGAACTGAGGGAATCGAAGTGGACTTTTGTCTATTTCCAGAAATGAAGTT
The DNA here is from genome assembly GCA_963575035.1 of Avahi laniger. Classification (NCBI taxonomy): domain Eukaryota; kingdom Metazoa; phylum Chordata; class Mammalia; order Primates; family Indriidae; genus Avahi; species Avahi laniger. The sequence continues at coordinate 3,987 of CAUYSK010047076.1, read as the reverse complement.
GCTAAATAAAGAAATCAATCCAGAAAGCTGGGGATAGAATGCAAAGAAGAACAAAGAGGGCCCAAATTAAAAATACCTCTAGCTGCTACAAAATAATGGCAGCCCTGGGAACTTTGCCTGGTCTTCACCACACCCAGGTCCTCCAGCAGATCTCTCCCCCTGACCGGTTCCTCTGTTTCCTCAGATCAGTCCTCCAACCCAGCTCGCTCCTCAGTGCAGTTACCTGCGCTCCCAAACTCAGGATCCAGCGCCCTGAAACTAACCAGGGGCTCCTGGGCTGTGGTTTCCTACATTCTTATGTGCCCCAGTCTTCAGAACTGGGAATCTTTCTTTGGCTGCTGCTACACAGCTTCGTTCTCACAGCTTCTCTCACCTGAATCCCTGGACGTGTGTGCAGGAAGTTCTCATTTCTGATTCCTAAACTCCGCTCATCTGGCTGAGATGCTGCCACCTTCTTTGGGCCTCTTGTGTTGAGTTTGCCTGAAGCACCCCTCCTTATCACTGTCTTCTACCTCTTCCCACCTCTCTTGCCCACCCTTTCATCTCGAAGGACTTTTCCTTACTTGGTGTGCAGATGTGTGGGGTTTTGCCCTATTTACCTTGATGACTCATTAAGTATCTTGTCCATATGATGACAAACTTTATCCATCTTTGGGGGGGAGTGGCTACTGGTAAATATACATATTATTAATTAGCAATGCTCTTAAATTAACTGTTTGGCAAAACTGTATGTAATTCACCTATAGAGTTGTTTTGGTTCTTCTCAATTCTTACATTTGCAAAAATGTCAACATAAAGATCCTATTTAGGTGGTGCTAAATTAAAACACTTCAGTCAACACAAATATGCCTAATGAATTATCTCAGTTTTACTCTACCTGGGGCCTATGCTGAGACTATTCTTAAACAAATCTACTCAGGCAAAAAAACCAAACCAAACAGAAACAAAACCCAATAATGCTGACCAAATCAAATGGACTTGAATATGAACTCTGTTTGAGTATTCATTTAAACATCACTTTGATTCATTCATTCAACAAATATTTAACGAGTGTTTATTGTGTACCAGATAGTGATTGAGGCCTTGGAAATACAGGAGGAAACAAGACATTTTCTGAATATTTCCTATGTGCTGATTAGCAAACCATGCTCACCTCCTTTGTGGAACCTCCACTTTGTAAACTCAACTGTTATCCCTTCCTGCTCTGATGACTCTGCCCAGGGTATACTCTTAAAATGGCATGTCCATCTCAAAGAGCCAATCATGTAACATTAATACTGAAATAAAGCTACAAGATAATCTAATTCAACCCTTCATCTACAGATGATAAAACTGAGGCAAAGGGAGGTTAAAAACACTTTCCCAAGGTCGTCCAAACAGTGCCTGTGTTGGGACAAGTGTTAAATCTCTTGACTCTTAATCCAGTGCTTGCTCTTCTCTTGCACTGTCTTAACATGATAGCCACTAGACCCAGGCAGCCATTTAAATTGAGATTTAGATTTAAAATAAAAATTCATTTCCTCAGCTGCACTACATACATGTCAAGTGCTCAACAGCCACATAAACTCGTGGCTGTCATACTGAGAAGCTGCAGAAAGTTCTATTGGGCAGTGGTATGGGGTCGAAGACACAGTGCTTACATTGTTCTGACTCAGAGTTTCTCACACTTTAACATGCATAGTATTCACCTGGGGATGCCGTTAGAATGCTGCCTCTGACATGGCAGGGCAGAGACAGGGGTCTGAGATTGTATGACAGGGCGCTAATCAGCGCCAGTCAATACAACTGCGCCTGGTCTGAGGAGCACTTCTCGAGTGTGAGTATCAAGGTTCTAGCTCATCCTTCTTTTTCCCTTCTCTGAACTCTCACCAGAGTTAATATTGCAAGGTTTCGTGCCCTAATAGTTTAATATGTATGTTTTTGTCTTCTCAATTAGATTTTAAGCTCCTTAAGACAGAGCAGTACATCTTATTGCCCTTCGCTGTGCCCTGGACTGCACAGTGTGGGACACACGGGAACACGTTTTCCTGTCCTTAAGTTCATTATATGTGGTGCAATTTTCTGCAGCTTGTCGCAGTGTTACACATAAATACAGTTTCTTTTCCTTTTTTAAAGACACTAGGTCTTTAACCTAACCCTTTATCGCTTTAGATATTCCCAAAGTGAGATATTGGTAGCTACATATCTTGACTTCAAGAAAAAAACATGGGAAATAATTCTACTTGATGGCTTTAAAATGAATTATAAATTTTACTATAGTACAGATACTTCAGTTAATTTAACAAATAGCTGAGAAAGAAATATATAATATATATTTGACAGCTGAAGGAAAGCTAAATAGTTTCTTGAAAGTGCAAATGACTGAACATTAAAATTCTGTCTTGAAGTTAGAATATGATTAAAATATTTATAAAAATAATGCAATTAGAAACTTCATCTGTGTCCTTGTACTACTTAGAGCTTACATCTTACCCCGAAAATAGACAGCAACTTTTTGGAATGGGACAACTGGCAGCTGTCTTGGTAGGAGCAGCCACTTCTGCAATTCTTAACATAGACTTCCATCAGGAATTTCCCATTTTTCTAGAAATCTCAGTGATTACTGTTTGTAATCAGTTATTTTGGAACTTCGCAGTTAAGTTTAAAAGGTCAGTCATTTTTGCATTTTAAAAACTCACATATTTATGCATTAAGTTTTTTTTTTTTTTAAAAAAAGAGTCCTTTGTGTCTTCTTAAATATATTGCTTACAAAGCAACAAGAAAAAACATTTTATTAATGCACAAGACTGAAAGAAATGTCAAGTATGTTAGAGTTCTGGTTTTGATTTTGGACTTCAGAGAAAGTCAAAGAAGAAGTGGAACAGAGCCCTTTAATTATAATCCAATGTCCCGGAGAACACTTGGTATCTCTCCCAGTGGGCATTCTAGTCGGTGTGAGAAGAAAATTAACCGTGATTAGTACAACATAAAACCAGTCCACCTGGTCAAGTTAATCAGGGATTATACTGTGTGTACGTCATAAACCACTCTGGTTTGAAGACTGTGTTTGACACATTAAAAGAGGGAGATGTTTCGGGAGTTAAATCAGTAGTTTTATTCATGCCACGTAACCTAAGCCAATAGAAGTTTGTGCTAAGATTCCTCAAACTCCCGCTTCACTTTGGGGAGGGGGACTAAATGATAGCATTTTTCCCCCAGAGGAGAGAAAGCTGCTGCGACAGATAGATGGCAGCAGTATAACAGTTAAGAACTTGGGTCTCGCGTTGCTACCTGAATACAAATTCTCCACTCGGCCTCCTCATCATATTGGCCTTAGGAAAATTCACTATCTCTTTAAGACTCAGTTTCTCCATCTGTGCAATGGGAGTAAGAGTAGGCATGTTGGGAGCTTTAAATGCAATACTGACTGTATGGCACTTAACACATTAAGCAAACATTTAGTACAGTAGGCTTTAAATGAATGCTAATTATTTTTATTACATCTGGAAGAAATATTAATATATCACAGCTCTGTGGCCGTGAAATATTTTCCTCCACCCCCATCAAGTCCACTTAAGATCCCCTACTTTGTGTCTGTCTTTAGAAATTTTCCTTTAAGATATACAAAATATCTACTTAAGAGAGGAGTAGGAGAGGTATTTGGCTTTTAGGTTTGTTTTTTTGTTTTTTTTTATTATTATTCCAAGGTATTGTGAGGGTACAAACATTCTAGTTACACTTTATGTCTTTGCCTCACCCAAATACAGGTTAAAGGCGTGCCCTTCCCTCCCTTTAGTGCTCCCCGTGTCCTTTAGTTGTAGATTTGCACCCCCATCCCCCTAATCCCTGGAAAACATTTCTGCTATGTGATCACCCTAGTGTTGATCAGTTAGTACCAGTTTGATGGTGAGTACAAATGGATCCTGTTCTTCTGCTCTTGTGGTGCCTCACTTTGGATGATGGGCCTAAGTTTAGTCCAGGAAAGTGTAAGAGGTACTAGATCATCGT
>CAUYSK010047075.1:0-10470 GCA_963575035.1 Avahi laniger | reverse complement strand
GAGCCCAGGAGTTTGAGGTTGCTGTGAGCTAGGCTGACGCCACAGCACTCACTCTAGCACGGGCAAAAGAGTGAGACTCTGTTTCCAAAAAAAAAAAAAAAGGTAGAATTGGGATATTCCTAACACAAAGAAATGATAAATGCTTGAGGTGATGGACACCCCAATTACCCACATTTGATTATTAGACATTGTATGCCTGTTTTTAAAATACCACAAGTACCACATAAATATATGTAACTATTATGTACCCATAATAATTAAAAATTTTTTTAAAAATTAAGTGTTATAAAATATTCACTGGTTTTTTTTAAGACTTGGTATGAAAAATAGAATGTAAAATATCTCAATAATTTTGTTGGTTACAAAATGAAATGACAATATTTTGGATATAATGAGTTAAAATATATGAAAAAATTTTTAAGAAAAGAACGATCGCCACATACCAATGTCTTTTAGCCTTCTTTCTGACTTGGTTTTACGTGACAGAGATAATATTTTTTCTTTACATCTGAAGTGACATTCAAGCAAATCTTTAAAAATCTCATCCAAGAAAACAAAGTTTATGGTGTCAAAGGATGAGGTCACTACTCAATATCTGAAACAAAAACATAATGCTAAATGTTTTGCTTACTTAAAGGAGAGCTGTGCTTGTCAAACATAGACTCCTATGTAGAGTTTTTGAGATGACATTGTATTGGTTAAGAGGCAGAGGTGGGTTGATGTCAGTCATAGAATCATGTTTTGTGGTCGGTTACAGAGGTTGGAGCTGGCCATAATCAGCTGTAGAAGCAAGCGACTGCGCTGTGAATGGCTGACTTCTAAAGCCTCATTGTGTCACTCACTGGTTGGCTTTCAAAGGCACATTCACTGACATGAGTCATCACGAGTCTATCAGGCAGTGTTTGCTTGTTACCATGGCTGTTGAACTGTTGTTAATTGGTTAGACAAATTGAAAGTTCTGGAAGTTGTTACCATGGCTAGAGAACATCTTTTCCAAAGATTGTAGGAACAGGCATCACATTTCTCTGCCTGAGAACTTTTTTCTCAAAACTCAACTTTAAGTTAATATCACCCTATTACATAGAGAACTCAATCTTCTACCCACAGAGTGTGGCCTTTTCATTCGTCCACAAAAGGACAACTCTATATAGTGAACGCAGCTTAATTCTAATACCTGAATAAGAGATAAACAAGTACAGTGGCAGCTAGATGGTTGCTCTGTTACAAAATCAAAGGATTGACAGACTAAGTGAGCAAATTTAAAGAGATGAAACTCAGAAAGATTTTCAGAAATAATACACAGGTTCAGCAAAGGAAAGGAAACCTCTTAAATCCTGTGAGTAGAGAGGATGCCAAGGATCCTGAGCTAGCTTGGTCTTTGCTGTTTGTACCTTTCATGTGGCATTTATGTCATCTTTCAAAGTGAAGGGGATTCACGTCAAATCTCCCTCAATTGACCAGTATGCACCCTGAAGGCAGGAGCTATAACTTGTATGTCTTTAAGACCCCTAAAGAGCCTACCATAATACTTTGCACAGAAGTATTTGCATAGAATTTATTTAACAAATATTTGCATAGAATTTATTTAACAAGTATTTGGTAATTTAAATGGACATTTTTTGTGTCATTTTTGCTTAAAATATTTTGTCATACAAAGCCACACAAATAGGAACTAGTCATTCTTTATGATTAAAATGGTAAAGTGCTTTGCCTTTTATTTAATCTTTGGCTTTTATTTAAACATTTTTTTTTTTTTTTAGATCCCGAGGTAACTTCAAACTTGGTATTTTTGAAACAACCTTCTTCCTCAGTGAGAGTCATTGGTCAGAGAGCAGTGTTGCCGTGTGTTGCCTCAGGACTTCCTGCTCCAGCCATTAGATGGATGAAAAATGAGGAGGCCCTTGACATAGAAAGGTAAATGCCGTCTGCCTGAAAGCCCTTCTCGGCCTTAGCTTGAGACTTGGTCTGATCCTATTTGGAACTATTGATTAATAAAAAATGATTATCTACTTTATTTAAACACATCATAATGCTCATATATCATCCTTGAAATATATTTATAAATGCTTCATAGGATTAGGATGTTTAAAGAGAAAAGTGCTTTCAAAATATTAAGTGATACTTACTCCATTTGTTCTTTCTGAAGCTGCACTATGCTTAGCTTAATGCTTTGGGGTCTTCTTCCCTAAATTGTTGGAAGAGCTTCCGGTCCTGAGTAGCCTGAGTTTTCTCACTCATTCTCACTCTCATATGCGTTTTATTGATGGTAGTTTTTTTCTTTTCTCAGACGGTTTAAGAAACTGTATTCCTCATCCTTTTGTTTTTGTCTTTTAAAATCATCTCAGCCTTCTGCTGTGATCACAGATTCTTCATTTTCCACAAACACCAACTGCCCTATCATCTCTCCCATCTCCCCTCATTGCTTCCTTATGTAGTGGGTGCTTTTCTCAGTTGTATTCTCAGAAGAGAACTGGGGTGGTGGTTAGGTGTACTTTGGTTTCCAAAACAAAGCTGTCTTGCACATGATATTAATAGAATATTTACTAGCATCCCTGGCCTCTACCCAGTAGATGCCAACAGCACTTGCAAGTTGTAACAACCAAAAGTGTCTCTAGATACTACAAGCTGACTACAGGCACTCTAGGTACTGAGAATAGAGTAGTGAACCAAATAGAGTTCTTGCTCTTGTAGAGCATATATTCTACTGGAAAAGAGTCAAGATAATAATCAGGTAAACATATAAAATGTCAGGTTATGATAAATGCTCTGAAGAAACTTAAGAAGAGTAAGCCAGGGTTGCCAGGAGAGGTAGATGTGGCATTGCTGTTTTATACAGTGTTAGAGAATTGTTCTCTTAGTCGAGTGATGGTCAAGATGGGCCAGACTATGTAAGTCATGGTAGGATCTTCCTGGAATATCCAGTTTTGTTCAAAGATACCTTTGAAAGCAAATGTTTTTTTAATTAAATTAAATGTAGATATATCATGGTTAATAATATTCCTCTGAATTTTAAAGATCAATCAGTAGACTTTGAAGATTGAATAGACTTTTTTCTGCCTCTAGCTCTCCATCTAGGCTCCTGAATAGTCAGATTATGTGGTGGGAAAATCTGAGGAGCACTGCCTTGGTATGTCACTGCCTCAAGAAGCTTCAAAAGAATCCAAGAGCAGGGCTGTGTTGATGTTGTTCACAGTGGTCTTTCTAGAGCCTTGCATAGTATTTGCAAATAACTGGGCAGGGGAGTGGTAACCAGTATATTTTGGTTGAATAAATAACTGAATGTAATGTAGGAAAATGTAAGTAGGTGAATGGAGCATAGGAGTGCTTCAGGTTGGATGTCCATGATTAAAATATCCTTGTTTCTGCCAGAGCCTTATGAGAGATGTAGGTGGACCATAGTTGATAAATTGTTTAGACCCCAAATTAGAGATTTAGAAATTGAAAGAAAAAAGTGGATAGAATTCCAGATAATGTGTGGCTGGCTCTAATGAAAAAAGATCTTAAATAATTAGATACCATTCTCTATTACTAATCTTAAGACCTCTTTGAAAATGTTTGAAAACTTTGCCATGGCTTTTATAAATGTCTAAGAATTGATGTGTTTATTTAATCTTTTAATTAAATTTGTTCAGATCCAAAATAAGCATAGCTAATGAAAGAGGGAGGTGGCAATGGATCCCGTTCATTGAGCGGTTCTGCTTTAAAGGGAGAGAATCCAGAAAATATAAATGCTAGTGTTCAAGGTGACCGACAGCAAAGTATAATTTAGAAATCAAGCCGGGCACAGTGGCTCACGCCTGTTATCCTAGCACTCTGGGAGGCTGAGGTGGGAAGATTGCTTGAGCTCAGGAGTTCAAAACCAGCCTGAGCAAGAGAGAGACCCCGTCTCTACTATAAATAGAAAGAAATTAGAAATCAAATAATGTTATCTTTTAGTGGAATGATAGCTCCAAACCCAGCTGCAGAGAAACAGATTATAGTTTAAAAATGCTTGGTATTATTACAACTGACAGTAGTAGAAAAACTAGGTTACTTAAGAAAACAGAGAGAAGGACTTCCACTTTGGAAAGATGGAGTAGACATATTTTTCCCTATTCCTTTCACTAAATACAACTAAAAAGCCTGGATGTTATATATAAAACAAACATAAGACTCTGAAAGGTGGAGAGAGATGGAAGATTGATTGGCTAGGGACCTTGGGATCCAAGGAACAACATGATGGTTAGTTTTCTGGGTTCTGTTTTTGCTTCATACGTCCCACGGTTTGAGATGAAGTAGCAACCTGGAAACACCAACGGACACATCTAAAAAAAGCTCCAACAAAAGTATGCTCTCTTTAGCCAGAGGACCAAGAAAGGGACAGACAAGCAAGACAAAAACTGTTAGACTACAGTTACCCTACTCCATTCAAACACCACAGAAAAAACTGTGGCCCCACCACTGCCATGCCAGTCAGAGACCAAGTGGGGTTCCTGTACTTCCACCCTGGCCAGGTTGTAATGACGTGCCCTAGTGTCTCTGCTAACTGGTCTCAGAGGCTGAATCAGAAGCCAAGACTTTCATGAGATGGGCCGGTATTCATCAACATCCTTGTTCATTATGGCATGGTAGAGGTTGATTTGTGCCCAACTACCACACCTAGGGAGATGCTCTTTGGCAACCGTTGTTCTCTCTCCCTTCCCTTCCTCTTTTCCTCCCTTTCCTAGCCAAGCCACCACAGGAAACTTTCAGTAGGTACTGTGACCCCATGACTTTCGATTTGACATTTTACCCTCTTTATATTTTCCTTCTATATTAGTAATCTCAGTGTGGCATAGATGTGGTGGAGTGATTCTCTGATTGATTCCAGACTTCAAAATTACGTAATTTGCAAAAATATTGGCCAGAGTAGGAAGACAGGGATGGGCTGGAGGAAGTGGAATTGGTATGTCCCTATCACTTATGTCCCGAAAGTGATATCCCTTTGGAAATAACTGGAAGTGTGAAAGAAAATTCATTGTAATATTTAATTTGTATTTGTGATGTTTACGCATGTAAAAAATGAGCAAAGCAAGTTGGACTAAATTAAAGTCTGATAATTTTGTGTTAGTCTCAGTCTGTCTGTAGCCATATAAATAATAATACTGTTAATGTTTTCTCTATTTTATGTGGAGAGTTTCTCAGGTATTATTTTCCTGGAAATAAAATGTATCTGTATTTTTTTTATGCAGCTCTGAAAGATTGGTATTGCTGGCAGGTGGTAGCCTGGAGATCAGCGATGTCACTGAGGATGATGCTGGGACTTATTTTTGTATAGCTGGTAATCAAAATGAGACAATTGAAGCTCAAGCAGAGCTGACGGTACAAGGTATATAAATATTTACTGTATAAATGAAAATTCCTATGTACTTTGTAGGTCTGCTAATTTTTTCATGTTAATATGGAAGAGACAATCCAGCATAAAAGTTAAAAGCATAACTTTTAAACCATACTGCTTGGTTTCAAATTGTGGGTCTTGTATTTCCTAGCTATATGACTGTAGAAAACATCTCTGAACCTCATTTTTATCATCTGTGAAATGGATATAAGAGTGCTTACCTCATTGTAATTGTTTTTGAGGATTAAACAGAGCTAATATTTGTAAAACTTCCAGAATAGTGACAAGAATTTAGTAAGAGTTCATTCTTAGTTAATGTTGTTATTGCTAAATATTTTTCATAATAGTAGTAGTGAGGGACAGCATGTGATCTGGGGCATCTGGAAGGTTCAGTTCACTTTTCTTGTCTCAGGATGTTTTCTCACAAAGACATCTGTGTTCTCTGACCCAGAACCATGTGTCTTCTCAACGTTGGCATTCCATTCTTTTGGGTGAATAGGTTACCCAGGAAGGAGTGCACTGTGGCTCTCAACGTAACTTTGATGTTTATTTCTCTTTGTTCAACTAATGCCGATCGCCACTGCAGGGATGGTTCTTCCCTTTGCTGCACACGTGCCCATTTCCTGTCCGACTTAAAGGTCAGAAGAAATAAAGATGGCATGTACACACGCAGTCTCTTCTTTATCCGCCTTTCCCCTGCCGTTCCTCCGTATGGAAATGCGCCCTCAGAGGAATTTTGTAGTCTATTCTCAGATTTGTCTGCACTCTCATTTATCTTTGTTTCAAATAAAAATCCTTAGGCTCTTCTCCATTAATTTTAGAAAAAATCCAACACTACTTGGATATGTAGAGGTATATATTAGCTTGTGATATTTATTATCCACTTGTTTCAGATTGTATTGTATTTGAGAAACTACTTAACGATCTGTGACTTGGGGTTGTTAGCAACCTCTTAGTTTTATTTAATGTGAAAATTCATTTCTCTTGGTACATTTTGTGGTTTTCGGAGCAAAGCAATAGCTAAATTCCTGGTCCCAGCAATCATCAGAGGACTCAGATGCGTTTTTCAGAGGAATTAGCAGACTGTTTGAGGTTCAATGCTGGTGAAGGCATAGAATGCTTATATTTTCTGTTGCTGTTTGTGGGGGAGGATTCATAATCTCTGAAAATCAAAAGAGCAGTTCGTGGAGTTCACGTAACTATTACATCAGTTGAACTCAGTGCTCTTGGCTGGATGGAAGGTTGAATATAGGGCATAGCATTGTAGAATGGTCAGTTTAGTTTTTGTAGATAGGATTGGACAAATAAAATATTAACAAACTCCATCTTTTTTGGTCTGTGTGCCTCCCTTAATATTTTTTCTTTTTCTTTTTTCCATTAGTCAGATTCTTGCCTAACACTTTCTTCCATTTTCCTCCCTGTGCCTCAGTTTCCTCTACCTGTCTGATGGTTGTTAAGGGCCTCAAATGAGATGCATAGTTTCTGTCATACTTGTCAGCTGTTCATTTTTTCCCCCATATTTCTTCGTGAGGACATTTTTCCATGTGATTACTGTGTTCCCCAATTTACAATGATGCAACTATTCAACTTTACAATGGTGCAAAAGTGATGCACATTCACTAGAAACTGTAGTTCAAGTACGCATACAACCATTCTGTTTTTCTCTTTCAATATAGTATTCAATAAATTACATGAAATATGCAATACTGTATAGTCTTTGTATTAGATGATTTTGCCCAACTATAGGCTAATGTAAGTATTCTGGGTACGCTTAAGGTAGCCTAGGCTAAGTTATGATGCTTCGTAGGTTAGGTATATTAAATGCATTTTTGACTTAACGATATTTTCAATTTATGATGGGTTTATTGAGATGAACCCCTTTGTAAGTCAAGAAGCATCTGTATTTTGTACTCTGTTATTTTTATTGTATGGAATCTAACTGAGACTCTGTTTATCAACTGAATTAACTGCATTTTTTAGTTACAAAATAATACGTCTTTCAGTTTGTACCCAGTTCCATCTTAACATCGGCTTGGAGAAAGTACTCTTTAAGTAAATACATTATAGAAAACTGAGAAAAGAAGAGCGAGAGGTGCTAGATATTAAAAAATTACCACAAAACTCTAATCAAAACAGCATGATATTGGTGTAAGAATAGACAATAGAAAAGAATAAAGTCTAGCTGTTAACATATAATTATGGAACTTGAAAATATTATAAAAGTGGCAGTTCAGAGGGAAAAAGCGTTTTATTTAATAAATGTATTGATACAGTAGAATAGCAACTGAAAGAAAAGAAAGCTGGATCTCTACTTCAAACCAAAGGTTTTAATGTGAAAAAGTGAAGAATATATTGGATAGAGTTTGTATTGTCTCTGATGGAAGAGGCTGTTTTAAGAAAAGCGGAAAATAACATGTCATAAGCAAAAATCAAACAAATTTGACTACATACAAAAAGTAATTTTTTAAAAGTTATGCAGAAAAACCCCTATAAATAAAGGGTAAGTGCACATGATAGACTGAAAGAAAATATTTATGTAACTGAGAAAAGGTAAAAATCCTTAAAGTAAAAAAAGAATTTTCAGAAACAGATTTTTTTTTTTTTTTTTTGAGACAGAGTCTCGCTCTTTTGCCTGGGCTATAGTGCCGTGGTGTCGTCATAGCTCAGTGCAACCTCAAACTCCTGGGCTGAAGCAATCCTCCTACCTCAGCCTCCCCAGTGGCTGGGACTACAGGTGTGCACCACCATGCCCAGCTAATTTTTCTATTTTTAGTAGAGACAGGGTCTCACTATTGTTCAGGCTGGTCTCAAACTCCTGAGCTCAAGCAATCCTCCCGCTTTGGCCTCCCAGAGTGCTGGGATTACAGGTGTGAGCCACTGTACCAGAAACCAATTTTTAAAAAGGAAATGACCTAAGGAAAATTGATAAAGAATATGAGCAAGCAATTCACAGTTTTATTAGCTATTTCCATTTCTTCATCAGTAGATAGTGAGCCTTACTAGTAACTAGAAAACTATAAGTTTAAAAGATACCATTTTCCCCAAACTAATGGTAAAAACTAAAAAAATATATATTTTTTAAAACCTCCAGAGCATGTGGAGTGGTGCCCAGAACTGACAATAATTATTGATACCACATCATTAGTACAGAGAAGAACAGAACCATTACTTCCTTGGTATTAGATGTTTTACTCCCTTATGAAATCTAAGGTGAAATTAACTTTTTAAATAACCTCATTATAGGGAGCAGCCAAATTCATTTACTAACCAAGTCCTATCAACTGTCCACCAACTCTCTCTCTTCCTTCCTAACCTTATTTGGGGAAGATGTCCAAAGTCCTAGGTTAGGTTCTTTCATTTCTTGCCTGTTACTGAAATAGCACCCATCTGCTAACTTGTCTATTGCTAACACAGCTTTGCATCAGCTTGAGGCTAATCTGTGTACATGTGTGTTTGGGAGTGCTTGTCATGGTCTTAGAGAACTGGAAATGTGCCACTTAATGGCACTTCCAGGTCAGTAATCTTGGTGAGCAGGATAACTGTAGAGGGGGATTTGAAAAAAATGTTATCCATAAGTTTACACAGATTATTTTGTAAATCTAGGGCTAATGAAAAGTTAGAAAAAATAAAGTGTGCTTTCAAATGTGTGAAGCTAGAAATATATGAATATCCATGAAAAAGTTAGGAAGAGCTTGTCACTGCTCTCTTAACTGTACATGCCCCAGGGTACCTTTTTGGGAAGTAAGATATTCTCTTATTAAGTATTAACTCTTTATTGATTTGTTTGCCTCAGATTTCTGAACTGGATTAGGAAGGGTAAAATTGAGCAAAAGTTCTACAGCTTTGATTAAAAAAAAAATAGTTTCTAGGCTGGTTTCCACTTCTGATCAAATTAGTCCCAGTTGTTGACTCTCTTACTCAAAATCAACTCTGAAGAAACTAGACTGAAAGGAAGTAGGGGAGAGTGGAGGCTCTCCTGGACCTGTATGTGTTGATGGGTGAGTGGGTTATGACGTATGGGGATATTGGTGACATCCTGGGACTAAAAGACTGCCAGACTTAGCAAGTGAGACAATAGGTCAGAAGACAGCTAAGTTCTATTGTTGTTTCTCACTATTGTTGCCTTGAGATTGTCTTTGCCTGTCCCTTCACCACAGAGGTGAGTAGCAATGATTCAAGCCTCAGCATCCATTCAAAAGGTCTGCTGGGACTTTGATGGCATTGATGTAAACAGGTGTGATCTGACTAGCTGCCCTTAGGGGGATCACCTTTCCACCTCTTTTCCACACCCTCTTCAAACTCCCAGATTGGTAGGTTTCAAGGGACAAAGACTCTGTTCCCAGAACTCTTTCTCCCTGAGAGTTTAAATGTGAAATCCTGCCCAAACTGTTGGGTGGGGAATGCCAGCAGATTGGAGTGAACAGTAGTGGTTCTCAGGGGCTTTTTTCTCAGTAGCTTATTCTCCCCTTCTCTTAAATTCACCAGATTGGATATAATTATGGTCTGGCCTTTAGCCTTTTCACCATACATATTATCAGACAGAGTGGCTGGTACCCCAGAGGAACATCAGTTTATAGCCAAACTAGTCACCTGAATAGTACAATTACTCCTTTTTTTTTTTTTTTTTGAGACAGTCTTGCTCTGTTGCCCGGGCTAGAGTGCCATAGCATCAGTCTAGCTCTTAGCAACCTCAGACTCCTGGGCTCAAGTGATCCTTCTGCCTCAGCCTCCCAGGTAGCTGGGACTACAGACATGCACCACCATGCCCAGCTAATTTTCTCTCTCTCTCTCTCTCTCTCTCTCTCTATATATATATATATATATATATATATATATATGTGTGTGTGTGTGTGTGTGTATTTTTTTTTTTTTTTTAGTTGTCCAGATAATTTCTTTCTATTTTTTAGTAGAGATGGGGTCTCACTCTTGCTCAGGCTGGTCTCGAACTCCTGACCTTGAGCGATCCACCCGTTTCGGCCTCCCGGAGTGCTAGGATTACAGGCGTGAGCCACCGCACCCGGCCCATTTTTTCTTTTTTAATAGGTCCCTCTCAAGAAAGTAGTTTTCTACTTCTGTGCTATATAAATGTATAGGAGATTAAGGAGTGACAGTAG
>CAUYSK010047073.1:0-19775 GCA_963575035.1 Avahi laniger | reverse complement strand
ATCCTCCTGCCTCAGCCTCTCGAGTAGCTGGGACTACAGGCATGCGCCACCATGCCCGGCTAATTTTTTCTGTGTATTTTTAGTTGTCCAAATAATTTCTTTCTGTTTTTAGTAGAGACGGGGTCTCGCTCTTGCTCAGGCTGGTTTTGAACTCCTGAACTCAAACAATCCACCTGCCTCGGCCTCCCATAGAGCTAGGATTACAGGTGTGAGCCACCGCGCCCGGCCTAAACAGCTTTATTGAGATTTAATACACATACCATACAATACGCCAAAGGATACAATTTAGTGGTTTTTAGTATATTGACAGAGTTGTACAAATATCACTGTAATCAATTTTAGAGCATTTACCACTCCAGAGAAACCAGTACTCATTAGCAGTCACTTGCCCTTTTTCCCCATCACCCCCACCCCAAGCTCTAGACAACCACTAATCTACTTTGTGTCCCTACAGATTTTCCTATTCTGGATATATTGTTAATATGGAATTATGTAATATATAGTCTTTTGTGATGGTTTCTTTCACTTAGCATAATGTTTTCAAGGTTTTATCCATACTGCAGCATATATTAGTACTTTATTCCTTTTTACTACTGAATGACATTTCATTGTAAGGATATATACCACATTTTATTTATCCATTCATCAATTGCTGCACATTTGGGTTGTTTCTGACTATTATAAATAATGCTGCTATGAAGATTTGTATACAAGTTTTCGTGGGAATATATGTTTTCATCTGTTTTTTGTATATATACCTAGGAGTGGAGCTGCTGGGTTGTATGGTAATTCTATGTTTATCCATTTGAGGCACTGCCAGAGTATATTCCAAAGGGCTACATCATTTTACATTTCCACCAGCAATAAAAGGGTTCCAACTTTTCCACATCCTTTCCAATACTTGTTATAATCTGTCTTCTTAATTATAGCCACGCTAGTGAATATGAAGGTATTGTCTTATCTTGGTTTTGATACATTTCTCTAATGGCTAATGATGATGAACATCTTTTCATATGCTTATGGATCATTTGCATATCTTTGAAGAAATGTCTATTCAGATCATTTGGCATTTTTAATTGAGTTATTTGGCTTTTAATTATTGGTGTAAGAGTTCTTTACATACTCTAGATACAAACTCCTTATTAGATATATGATTTGCAAATATTTTATCATTCTGTGGGTTGTCTTTTCACATGCTTGATGGTGTTATTTGAAGCACAAAAGTTTTTAATTGATGAAGTCCAAACTCTCTGTTTTTTCTTTGTTCGCTTGTGCTTTGGGTGTCATATCTAAGAAACTGTTACATAATATAAGTTCATGAAGATTTATGTTTATGTTTTATCCTAAGAGTTTAGCTCTTACATTTAGCTCTTTGATCCATTTTGAGTTCATTTTTGTACATGGTGTGATGTAGGGGTCCACCTTCATTCCTTTGCATGTGGATATCCAGTTGTCCCAGCAACAGTTGTTGAAAAGACTATTCTTTCCCCCATTGAGTTGTCCTGGTACCCGTGTTAGAAATCAATTGACCATAAATGTATGAATTTATTTCTGGACTTTCAATTCTATTCCATTGATCTATATATCTACCTTTATGCCAGTACAACATTATCTTGATTACTATAGCTTTGTAATAAATTTTGAGATTGGGATGTGTAAGTTCTCCAGTTTTGTTCTTTTTCAAGATTATTTGGCTATTCTGAGTCCTTTACATTTCCATATGAATTTTAGGATCAGTTTGTCAATTTCCGCCCAAAAAAAACTGGCTGGAATTTTGATAGATATTGCAGTGAATCTGTAGATCAGTTTGGAGAGTATTTCCATGTTACTTATATTGAGACTTCGAATCCATGAATATGAGCTGTCTTTCCATTTGTTTAGGTCTTCTTTAATTTCTTTTGACAATATTTTGCAGTTTTTAGAGTATAAACTTTGCATTTCTTTTGTTAAAATTATTCTTAAAATGTTCAAATTATTTTTCATGTCGTGTTAGGTTCCTATGCTGCTTTTACAAATTATAATAAACTTTGTGGCTTAAAACAACAGAAATTCATTCTGTCACTGTTCTGGAGGCCAGAAGTTCAAAATCAGTTTCATTGGTCTGAAATCAAGGTGTCAGCAGGGCCACACTCCCTCTGGAGTTTCTAGGGGAGAATTTGTTCCTTGCCTCTTCCAAGCTGGTGACTGTCTGCGTTCCTTGACTTGTGGCCATGTCACTCCAATCTCTGCCTCCTTGGTCACATTGCCTCCTGTTCTATATTGTCAGATCTTCTCTGCCTCTTTTTTATAAGGAGGCTTGTGATTGGATTTAGGGCCCACCTGGATAATCCAGAATAATCCCCCACTTTAAATGCCTTAATTCAATCACACCTGCAAAGACACCCCTCCCCTTTTTTAAAATAAGGTAACGTTTACAGGTTCTAAGAATTAGGATCTGGTATCTTTAAATGGCCATTATTCAGCCTACTATAAATCCTATTGTAAATGGAATTGTATTTTAATTTCATTTTTTGATTGTTCATTGCTGGTGTATCAAAATCCACTTGATTTTTGTATATTGTATTTTGTACCATGCAACGTTGCTGAACTGGTTTATTCTAATCATGTTTTAATAGATTCATTAGAATTTTATATATATAAGATCATGTCATCTGCAAATATAGTTTTACTTCTTCCTTCCCAATCTGGATGCCTTTTATTTCATTGTCTTGCCTAATTGCCCTGACTCCAGTACAATGTTGAATAGAAGCGGCAAAAGTGAACATCCTGACTTCCTATTTCTGATCTTAGGGGGAAAGCATTAAGTCTTAGACCAGTAAGTAGCATGTTAGCTGTGCGGTTTCAATAAATGCCCTTTATTAGGCTGAAGAAGTTCCCTTCTATTCCTAGTTTGCTGAATGTTTTTATCCTGAAAGAGTATGGATTTTGTCAAGTGCCTTTATTGTGTCTGTTGAGATGATCATGTGACTTTTGTTATTGATTCTGTTGCTATAGTACTTTATATTAATTGATTTTCATATCAATCTTGCATTCCTGGGATAAGTCCTAGTGTAATCCTTTTTATATGTTGCAGATATAGTCTTATATTTGTTGAGGATCTTCACATCTATATTTATAAGAAATGTTGCTCTTTATTTTTCTTTTCTTATGATATCTTTGTCTAGTTTGGTATCAGGATAATATTGGCCTCATAAGATCAGTTGGGAAGTGCTGAAAAATTTTAATAACTATATCCATGAATTTTTCATACAGTCTGTTTCAGAAAACTGAACACAAATATTTTAGATATGTGTCATGTGGAAGAATAAAGCAATAAGGGAAACGTGTTTCTTGTGATTTTTTTTTTTTTTAGAGACAGGGTCTCCCTCTGTCACCCAGGCTGGAGTACAGTGGCACAATCATAGCTCACTGCAACCTCCAAGTCTTGGGCTCAAGTGATCTCCTGCCTCAGCTTTCCAAGTAGCTAGGACTACAGGCATGTGCCACCACGCCGAGCTAATTTTTAAAAAATTTTTATGGAGACGGAGTCTCTGCGTTACCCAGTCTGGTCTCAAACTCCTGGCCTTAAGGGATCCTCCCACCTTGACCTCCCAAAGTGCTGGGATTATAGGCATGTGCCACAATTCAAACTTTTAACTTAACATGGCTGGAGAACCATTCATTTTGATTTTGAGGGGAGCAACAAATTCACAACATTTCTTAAATTTAGAAGTTGTTTGAGACAAAAAAAAAAAAAAAGTGAAAAGTACTAATTAGGCAGTGTCTCTCATATCGTATGACGCCTTTAAAACTAAAGAAAGACCGGGCGCGGTGGCTCACTCCTGTAATCCCAGCACTCTGGGAGGCCGAGGCAGGCGGATTGTTTGAGCTCAGGAGTTCGAGACCAGCCTGAGCAACAGCGAGACCCTCTGTCTCTACTAAAAAAAAATAAAAAGAAATTATCTGGACAACTAAAAATATATAGAAAAAATTAGCTGGGCATGGTGGCGCATGCCTATAGTCCCAGCTACTCGGGAGCCTGAGGCAGGAGGATCACTTGAGCCCAGGAGTTTGAGATTGCTGTGAGCTAGGCTGACGCCACCGCACTCACTCTAGCCAGGGCAACAGAGTGAGACTGTCTTGAAAAAAAAAAAAAAAACTAAAGAAAAGTACTTGCAATTTCTGAAATTTTGAATCAACTGAACTTTGATATTGTTAGAAATGCTTCAATTCTATTGGGAACTGTTTGGTGGCTTAAGTAAATTTCTTTTTTAATACAAAAATCTTTTTTTAGCCTTTTTCTCATAATTTTCTGGCAAAATTTCCATAAGTGAAGTAATAGATTCTTTTACCATATCTAAACATAGTTTTCTTTTTTTGTGTAAGAATCTAAAACATTTTATAGCTGAATAAAGTTATAAGCTCAGATTCTGTTAAAAAAATTCTTTTTAAATTTTGGACATTTAATTTTGATTTCAAGAGACTAATTAATTCCTCTTGACTATTAAGTGGAAACTTCTTGTCAAATTCACTATGCATTTGTTGAAAATGTGTCTTAATACTGTCCATTTTATTATCTTAAAATTTTCTTACACAACAAACAACTTTTTTTTTTTTCATTTTGCTTTGCTGTTGCAAATAGCTATTGCCGGATGCAGTGGTTCACACCTACAGTCCTGGCACCCTGGAAGGCCGAGGCGGCAAGATCATTTGAGGTCAGGAGTTCGAGACTAGCCGTGCAAAAACAAGACCCCCATCTCTACTAAAAATAGAGAAAAATTAGCTGAGCAACTAAAAATATAAAAAAAAATTAGCCAGCTGTGGTGGTGCACACCTGTAGTCCCAGCTACTTGGGAGACTGAGGCAGGAGGATACTTGAGCCCAGGAGTTTGAGGTTGCTGTGAGCTAGGCTGATGCCATGGCACTCTAACCCAGGCAACAGAGCAAGACTGTGTCTCAAAACAAAACAAAAAAAAAAGCAAAAAAAGTAGCTATTGCCATTCATGGTGAATTTTATAACATATTTTTTTCTTTACTATTCCTGTGGTAGTACTAAATTCTGAATCTCCACAGAATTCTGCATCCCACCAATTTTGATAAGTTGTATTTTCATTCATTTTGTCCAAAATATTTTTTAATTTGTCTTGAGACCTATTCTTTAACCCATGTGTTATTTAAAAGTGTGTTGTTTGATCTCCAAATATTTTGAGATTTTCCAGTTATCTTTCTGTTATTGATTCCTAGTTTAATTCCACGGTGGTCTGACAACATACTTTGTGTGATGCCTGTCCTTTTAAATTTGTTCAGGTGTGTTTTATGGACCAGAATGTGGTCTATCTTGATGAATGTTCTGTGTGAGTTTGAGTAGAATGTGTACTCTGCTGTCATTGAATGAAGTATTCTATAGATTAGATCAATCAGTTAGGTTGATGGCTGTTCAGTTGAACTATATTCTTGCTGATTTTCTGCCTGCTGGATCTGTCGTTTACTGACATTGGGATATTGAAGTCTTTAACTATAACAGTGAATTCATCTATTTCCCTTTGCAGTTTTATCAGTTTTCGCCTCATGTATTTTGGGTGCACGCATATTAAAGATTGTTATGTATCCTTGGAAAATTAACCCCTTTATCATTATGTAATGCCCCTCTTTATTCCTGATAATTTTTCTTGCTCTGAAACTTTCTTTGTCTAAAATTAATACAGCTACAACAGCTTATATTTCTTTTGGTCAGTGTTAGCCAGGTATATCTTTCTTTATCCTTCTACTTTTAATACATCTGTCTTTATATTTAAAGTGGGTTTCTTGTAGATAATATATAGCAGGGTTTTGTTTTTTTATCCATTCTGACAGTCCGTCTTTTACTTGATGTACAGATAGTCCTCAGGTTACAGATGACCCAACTTACAGCGTTTTGTACATACAAATGGGCTCTCAAGCCTACCCATAAAGATAATTTATAATTAAATAATTAACTTAATAATTTGGGAACTAGTTTCTTTCATGCATTGTAAACAAAATCTCATGGCGTAAGAGGTTCATTGGTGCAGGCTCTTTAGGCTAGTCGCTAGTCTCATTGTTTACACGGTCACTTACACACAGCATCACTTTCGTCTTAACTTTTTTATTTGATTTTGTGAGTCTATGTTTACCCTTATGACCATGCCTCCAAAGCGAAAGTCCACTGCAAGTCCAAGTGAGCCTGCTGCAAAGAGAGAGGTGATTACAATGGAAACAAAAGTAGAAATAATTAAGCATTCAAGAAAGGCCAGACACAATCACTCATTGGGAAAGCATTAGGCTTCAGTTACCCGACTATCAGAACAATTATAAAGGGTAAAATGAGGATAATGGAACATGTGAAAGGCAGTGCTCCAATGAAAGCTTCAGTTATTACTAAGCAGAGTAGTGGATTAATTACTGAAATGGAAAGATTATTACTGATTTGGTTAGAAGATCAAAATGAGCTTAACATTCCTATTAGCCTAGCATTGGTGCAACATTAGATGAATGTTAACCTTTAACATTCTTTTTTTTTTTTTTTGAGACAGAGTCTCACTCTGTTGCCCGGGCTAGAGTGCCGTGGCATCAGCGTAGCTCACAGCAACCTCACACTCCTGGACTCAAGCGATCCTCCTGTCTCAGCCTCCCGAGTAGCTGGGACTACAGGCATGTGCCGCCATGCCCGGCTAATTTTTTCTATATTTTTCTATAACAGCAATTAGCTGTTGTCCAGCTACTTTCTTTCTATTTTTTTTTAGTAGAGACGGGGGTCTCACTCTTGCTCAGGCTGGTCTCGAACTCCCCAGCTCAAACGATCTGCCCACCTCAGCCTCCCACAGTGTTAGGATTACAGGTGTGAGCCTCCACCCCCAGCCCTTTAATATTCTTTTTTGAAGTTTTCCCTATCTCCTATCTAAACTGTTTGCTTAAGTTTGTTTTTATGGTCTGTTTGTTTGAATTCAAAGAAAGAGCCCAATAGTTTCTGTAACTTATTATTACAGAATGGGGTATTATTATTACCACATACGAGCCATTATAGTACTGTTATTATTATTATTATTACCATATATGCACTGCTCATCAAGGAGCTGAGTTACATACAAACCCAACCTAAAGACTTTCTCAGGGACATATCTCGTCTGTAACCCAGTGATCTCCTGTATTTAGATCATTTCACATTTAAAGTGATATGCTTGAATTATATCTACCATGTCTCTGTTTTGTATTCACTGTGCTTGTTCTTTGTGTTTGTTTTCTGTCACAGGGTCTCACTCTGCCACCCAGGCTGGAGTGCAGTGGTGTCATCATGGCTCATTGCAACCTCCAACTCCTGGGCTCAAGCAATTCTCCTGCCTCACCCTCCTACAGGCACTTGCCACCACACCCAGCTAATTTTTCTATTTTTCTCGCTCTTGCTCAGGCTGGTCTCCAGCTCCTGACTCAAGCAATCCTCCTGCCTCAGCCTCTCACAGTGCTAGGATTACAGGTGTGAGACAACACGCCCAGCCCTATTCTTTGTTAAGAAATGTTTCCTCTCTTTCTGCTTTCTATGGTTTTAATTGAGCATTTTATATGATTCCATTTTCTCTCCACTCTCAGCATATCTAAAGTAAAACTGTGTCTCTACTCACAGTACTTCTGACACCAAATATGTGGATTTTCCACAGTAGGCAATTTCTAATTCTCTTCAGATACCAACCGAGTATGCTTCAATTTAATCTAATTCTGACTATCTGGAGTTAGCACAAACTCCACGTAAGGGCTCTGCCCCACAAGACTGCCCCCCCAGTTCAGACACCAGTTGCAAGTAATGGATCCCCAGGTTACCCACATTTCTGTCTCACTTGGCTACAAATTGAGGGTTCTCCTCACCCCCTCCTCAAGTTCAATAACTTGTTATAATGGCTCACAAAACTCAGGGAAACACTTTACTTACTTTTATCAGTTTATTATAAAGGATGTCATAAAGGATACAAATGAATACCTGAAGAGGTACATAGGGCAAGGTCTGGAAAGGTCCTGAGTACAGAAGCTTCTGTCTCCATCGAGTTGCGGTGCATTATCCTCCAGCATGTGGATGGGTTCACCAACCTTGAAGCTTTCTGAACCCATCATTTAAGGTTTTTATGGAGGTCCCATTACATAGAAGGGATTGATTAAATCATTGCCTCTTGTGATTAACTCGATCTTCAGCCCCTCTCCCCTCTCTGAAAGTCAGGGCTGGGGGGCTGAAACTTCTGACTTGTTTTAGTCCATTCCTGCTGTTATAACAAAAATACCATAGACTCGGTAATTATAAATAATATAAATTTATTTCTCAAGTTCTGGAGGCCAGAAAGTCCAAGATCGAGGCGACGGCAGATTTGGTGTCTGGTAAAGGCTTGCTCTCTGCTTCCAAGAAGGTGCCTTGTTGCTGTATCTTCTAAAGGTAAAAAACATTGTGTCCTCACATGGTGCAAGAGCAGAAGGGCAAAAGGGATGAACTCTCCTCCTCGGACCCTTTTATAAGGGCACTAATCCTATCCGCAAAGCATAGATCTCATGACCTAATCACCTCCCAACTTCCCCAGCTCTTTTTTTTTGAGACAGCTTCTTGCTGTCTTGATGTCACCCAGCCTCGACTGCAGTGGCACAATCATAGCTCACTGCAGCCTGAAACTTCTGGCCTCTAGCAATCCTCCCTCTCAGCCTCCCAAGTAGCTGGGACTACAGGCACACACCACCACACCTGACCAACTTATTTTTTATTTTTTTTAGAAACAGGGTCTTGCTATATTGCCCAGGCTAGTCTTGATCTTCTAGCCTTAATGAATCCTCCGGCCTCAGCCTCCCAAAGGGCTAGAATTATAAGCCACTGAATTATGAGCCACTGCACCCAGCCCCCTGCTCTTAATCCCTTAATACCTTGGAGGTTAAGTTCCAACATACGGATTTCTGAGGGACAGATACATTCAAACTATAGCACAACCCTGTAATCACATGGCTGGTTCCTCTGACAACCAGCCCCCATCCTCTAAGAGTCACTTCATTAGCATAAAATCAGGTATAGTTCAAAAGGGCTTAAACTGTGAATAACAAAAAACACTCCCATCATCTCTATCACTCAGAAAAGTCTCAAGGTCCCAGAAGCTCTGTGCTGGGAACCAGGAACAAAAACCAAACATTAATTTATTATAGTACATTAGGAGCTCTGTGTCAGAAACCAGTGATGAAGACAAAAATTATATTTCTTATTATATCACTATATCACAATATCAATTAAACTTCCTTTAGAAACCTTTTTTAGTGGTTGCCTTAGAGCTTGCAATATACATTTACAACTAATCTAAGTCCACTTTCAAATAACACTATTATGCTTCATGGTTAGTGTAGGCACATGGTAACAGAGTATTCCCACTTCCTCCTCCCATCCCTGTAACAGAACTGCCATGCACTCACCACTTGTCCATGCACTCCAATCATCCAGTATGTTGCTGCTCTTATTACGTCGAACAAATAGTTATCTATTAAATCAGATAGGAATGAGAAATAAAGATTTATTTTACCTTCATTTTTGCCTTTTCTGATGCTCTTCTTTATTTATTTGATCTGAGTTCTGAGCTTCATCATTTTCTTTCTCTCTGAAGAACTTCTTTTAATATTTCTTGCAAGTCAGGTCTACTCATGACAGATTCCCTCGGTTTTGTCTATCTGAGAAAGTCTTTATTTTTCTTCACATTTTTTTTTCTTTTTCTTCTTCTTCTTTTTATAACAACCCATTCCAAATGAATGTTTTTCTTCACTTCTGAAGAATAATTTCACTGGATACAAAACTTTAGTTTGGTGTTGTTTTTTTTTTTCCAACACTTTAAATATTTCTCTTTACTCTCTTCTTGCAGATTTCTGACAAGAAGTTTAATGCTAATGTTTATTCATTTCTCTATAGGTAATATATTTTTTCTCTTCTTTCAAGATTTTCTCTTTGTCTTTGGTTTTTGCAGTTCGAATATGAAATGCCGAGGTGTAGAGTTTTTTGGTATTTATCCTGCTTTGGTTTTTATCTCTGATCTTCCTGGGTTTATGGTTTGGTTTCTGTCATTAATTTTGGAAAATTCTCAGCCATTATTACTTCAAATATTTATTCTACTCCTTTCTTTCTTTTTTCTCCCTCTGGTATTTCCATTACACATATTTTTTGTAATTGTCCCACAGTTCTTGGATATTCAGTTCCTTTTGGTTATTTTCTCTTTGCATTTCACTTTGGCAGTTTCTGTTGACATATCTTCAAGCTTTCCTCAGCCATGTCCGGTATACTGCTCCATCAAAGGCATTCTTCCTTTTTGTCAGTGTTTTTGATTTCCTTTTGATTCTTTCCTAGAGTTTTCATCTCTCTGCTTACATTACCCATCTGTTCTTGAATGTTGTCTACTTTTTCCATTAGAATACTTAGCATATTAATCATAGTTATTTTTAAATTTCCATTCTGATAATGTATTAATCATGTTTTTTTTAATTTTCTGTATTTTATGATGCTTTGACATCTTAAGGGCCTTGCTAATCCTCGAAAAACTGCCCCTCCCAGAGCTAGTTAATTTCTACTATACAATTCAGCAATCCCGCCACTGGGTATCTACCCAAAGAAAAAGAAATCATTATATCAAAAAGATACCTGCACTCCTATGTTCATCACAGTACTATTTACAAAGGTATGGAATCAACCTAAGTGTCTACCAATGGAGGACTGGATAAAGAAAATGCAGTATATGTACACAATGGAATACTATTCAGCCATACAAAAGAATGAAATTATGTTGTAGCAACATGGATGGAACGGGAAGCCATTATCTTAAGTGAAACAACTCAGACACAGAAAGACAAATACCACATGTTCTCACTTATGAGGGGAGCTAAATAATGTGTACGCATAGAAGCAGAGTGTAGAATGATGAACAATGGAGACTCAGAGAGTGGTGGGGGTGTGAGGGGGGTGAAAGATGAGAAGTTGCTTGGTGGGTACCAGGTTTGTTGCTCCAGTGGTGGATGCACTGAAGGCCCTGACTTCACCATAATACAATATATCAATGTAGCAAAATTGCACTTGTGTCCCATGAATATATACAAATCAATCAATCGGTCAATAAAAGAAAACAGCAAACTATTTTCCAAAGTAGTTGTGCCATTTTACAGTCCCTTCAGCAATGTTCAAGGGTTCTAGTTTCTCCACATGCTAGCCACAATCAATTTATTATTGCCTCTCCTTTTTTTTTTTTTTTTTGAGACAGAGTCTCACTCTCTTGCCTGGGGCGAGTGCCATGGCATCAGCCTAGCTCACAGCAACCTCAAACTCCTGGACTCAAGCAATCCTACTGTCTCAGCCTCTCAAGTAGCTGGGACTACAGGCATGCGCCATCATGCCTGGCTAATTTTTTCTGTATACATTTTTAGCTGTCCAATTAATTTCTTTCTATTTTTGGTAGAGACAGGGTCTCGCTCTTGCTCAGGCTGGTCTCAAACTCCTGAGCTCGGAACGATCCGTCTGCCTGGGCCTCCCAGAGTGCTAGGATTACAGGCGTGAGCCACCGCGACCGGCCTCATTGAGGTTTAACTTAAATTTCTGTAATGATTCAGGATGTTGAGCATCTTTCTATGTGCTTATTATGCATTTATATATCTTTGTTGAAATGTCTATTCAAATCTTTTAACCATTTTTAAATTTACTTGTCTCATTATTGAGTTGTAAGTTGTTTTTTATGTATTCTTAACACAAGTTCTTTATCAGAAATATGATTTGCAAGTATTTTCTTCCAATCTGTGGCTTGGATTTTAATTTAATGTTCTTAATGTTATCTTTTGAGGCACAAAAGCTTTCGATTTTGATGAAGTCTAATTTATCGATTTTGTCTTTCATAAATTGTACTTGTGGTATTTTTATGTAAGAACTTATTGCCTAACCAAAGACTTTTTCTATGTTTTCTTCTAAAAATGTTATAGTTTTAGCTCTTAAATGTAAGTTTAAATCCATTTTAAATTATTTTTGGGTATAGTGTGAAGTATGGATCTAATTTTATCTTTTGCATGTGGATATCCAGCACCATTTCCCTAATGAATTGCTTTGAAATCTTTGTCAAAAATCAATCGATCTGCCTTAATTTTTAAATTTAATTAAATTAAAACTTCAGTTTCTCAGTTGCTGTAGACACATTTCAAATAGTCAACAGCCACATTTGGCTAGCAACTACCACACAGATAGTGTAGCCCTTGAGGCCACAAAGATGAAAATATTATGATTTTTGACCCCAAGGACCTCTCAGTCTTGTAACATAAACTTAATAAAACTGAAGCAGTGTAAGAAATAAATAACATGCTAACAATAAAAAGCAAGAAATAGAGCATTCCCAAACTAATACATTCAAAGAATCACTAGACATAAAAATATTAATAATCTTTGAGTCAGGAATCCATCTCCTAGAATTTGTTCTGACAAAATCATTCAAAAGAAAAAGAAGTCATGTGAACGTGTTTACAGATACATTATTTATTATATAAATATTATATTTATGCAACTCTGAATATACTGAATATACTAAAAACTGAGTTGTACACTGTAAAAGGGTGAATTTTGTGTCATATGAATTATATCTCAATAAAGATGTTATTAAAAACTGCTAAAAGACTGCTTACTATGTACCAGGCACTATTCTGAGCACTCTACATGTATTAATTTAGTGGTTCTCAAAGAGTATTCTTCAAACCAGTAGCATCAAGTATGAAATTTAGGCACTCCACCTTGACCTAATGAATCAGAATCCTGAGGCCAGGGCCCAAGAAAGTGTGTTTTAACAAGCCTTTCTTATGATTGTGCAACATGGACAAGCTTGAGAGGCTCTGTATTAACTTATCTAATTCTCACTGCAAACCCATAAGGTTGGCAATATTATTATCCCCATTTATAAAATTGAAGATTGCAGAAATATGGAATGCTGATTGATAGAATATAAGGTTGTATGCATATATATCTATACATAGCAGCCATATAAAAAGTTTGTCATACACACACGCACACACACACACACACTTTGTAAAGAACTGGACAATGGGTAGGAGATATTGGGTGTCATTTGTACTTGTAGAGTTTCAACAAAATTTTGTTAGTTTGTTCGTTTTTATGTGTTTCAAGAGTAGTGGTGTCAGATTAGAAAGTGCTTCCATAGAAGAGCCTCTGAGCTGTGCCTCAGACAGGCAGGGAAGATCCCAGCAAGGTCAGTGAGTGGGAAAGCCCAACTGGGTGAAGGTGCTGTTTGTAGACCTGTCAGGTCTGGAGGTGGGAAACTGTGAAAGGATAAGTTGGGGCAATCAAGCCAGTTTATGGAGTGCCTTTAAATGCCAGTTGGAGGAGTCCAGGCTTTGTCTTGAAGACAACAGGGAGCCCTGGAAGTTTCTACAAATGACAGATATGTAGGAAGCGGCACTTTAGAAAAAGCAGTCTGCCAGTCATTTGGTGAAATGAACAGCTGGAAGACTAGTTAAGGTGCTGTTGCAATTATGCAGACATGAAAGGGGCCTTGCCTAGTGTTTTTAGAGAGAATGGAAAGGAAGGGAGGAGGCGGGACATTTCGAAAGTGGAATCTACAGAATAGTAGGAACGCTATTGAGCACCTTTCTCCTGGGTCCCTTCCCCTTTCTCTTCTCTGATTCCCAGCTCCTCTAGGCAGTTCTCTTCATTTTCTACCCATGACCACAAATCTAGAATCCCCTATGCAAATGAATCGGAAAACCAACTGTTGGTTTTCCAAAGAACGACTGGTTATACCACCTATTTTATAAAATCACATAATATCACTTCCTTTCTTAAAGCACATTAATAGCTGCTCAGTGCCTGTAGATTGAAGTCCAAATTCCCTTAACTTGGTTTGTAAGGTCTTTCATGACCAGCCCCCACTTGCTTTCTGGCCTCTTCTCTTGCCATCTTCCCCCTAAGTACTCCCGTGCTTTAGCCACACTGAAACAATTTCAGTTCCTCTCAGGCCTTTGTACATGTTGGTCTCTCTGTCCAGCTCCTTTACTTGACATTGTCCAGCTCATCCTTTAAGTCTCGCCTAAAATGTTGTTTCTTCCAGGGAGCCTTCCCTGATCTCTAGCCCAGATTAGGTGGCCTTTCTTCATGCTCCCACGGCATCTAGGACTTCTCCCACCACAGCACCTGGTACTTCCTCCATCACAGTACCTGTTGCACTATATTGTCACTGCCTCTCTGTTTGTCTGCCCCCTACAGCGTTAAAGTAAATTAAAGTGGACATTGGGCCTGAAGAATCCCTGAGCAGACAATACCAGTTAAGCCTCATAAGTGACCTTAACCTTGCTTGATTTGCAAACATAAGTGAAACTTAACTTGGGCTTATTTCTTGGAAATGTCTTTATTAAAGAAAAACCAAACTTCAGCTCAACAGATCAGAAGTGACCAACAAATTTATAAATCTATAATTAGGGACTTTACAACAGGGTAGACCAAATAAGACAACGGTGTAACTGTAACCAGTCGAATGTTTTCTTTGTTTCACTTCCGTGTTCATCCTATGAAAGCCTCCCCCTGGAATCTCCCTGGTGGAGTTCCTGAACCACTTCTGGTTTGGAGCTGCCGGATTCATGAATTGCTGTTTGCTCAAATAAACTCTTTAAAATTTTATGTGCCTTAGTTTGTCTTTTTGACAACAGTGATCTGTGAGTTCCTGAATTCTATTAAAGCAGTCAGAGTCAGGAAGATGTTCTAACAAGAGGGCACTGGAACAGGTTGGAAAGCCAAGCAGGCAGATGGTAGCGATAGACAGTAATAGATACCATTTATGTCATGTTCACTGTTTGTTAGGAGCTGTGCCTGTAGCTTTATATACATCATCCCCAAGCTAAGTGCATGGGGTCAGTATTACCAACCACATTTTACAGCTAAATTGAGGTTTAGAGCTGGGCTTCGAAGCATCTTCCTGGTTCCAAAACCTGTGCTCTTTCCTCTACATTAGTGCTTCTCAAACTTTAATGTGCACTAAATCACCAAAGGACAGGGTGGGGGAGGGAGTGTCTCATTAAAATGTTAATGTTTCAGTAGGCCTACGGTGGGGCCTGAGATTCCGCAGCTCTAATGTTGATGCTGCCAGTCTATGGGTCACAGTCTGACTGCACAAGAATCACATGATACATCACTATTTTTCTCAGAGAGGCTAAGTAACACCCAAGTCACAGAGCTTGTTCATGGTACAGCCAGGACTTTTGAACCCAGGTCTGTTTGACTCCAAAATTTAAACTCTTAGTCATTAAAATATGCTGTTCCTCTCTAGTAGCAGGAAACAGGGCCCCCAGCTTCCAGGCTGGAGCTTAAGAGAAAAAATCTAATCCCTGAGAAGTAAACAGGAGCCAGAAAAACTAAGAGGGTTACCAAGACAGGGCCTCTGGCAGAGGGAATTAGGGCTGTTACCAGATTGCAGCACAGGGTGGGGCCCAAGTCTTAGGAACAAGATAGAAGCTGCATTTCTGAAACGAGGGCACAGCAGAAAGGACAACCTGATGCTGAGACTCCAAGTGTGAGCCAGAGCCTGTTCGATCCCTCTTCCTGCGGCCTGAAATGGGGCCAGGGACTGGGCAGCACTGACCCTGCAGGTGCGATGAGGCGTGGGAGAGGAGAAGGAGGACCCGGGGCTGGGAGCCAGGCCACTCCTCTTCCTTCCCAGGGCCCCCAGCACTGCCCAGAGAGGTGAGGCCTTGCTAAGGCTCACCAGTGTCCCTACTCCACGCCCTTCCCTTTCTCACCCTCCATTCTCTTGATTTTGAGCCCTCCTCCCACCCTTGATCCTCCACACGCCTGCTCCCTGTTTGCGAGACAGGATGGCTCTGTATCTTAGGAACCTATTGACCGAGCTCTGTCAGGACCCATAATAATTGCCTTGTATTTATCTTTCCTTTTTTCCATCCTGTCTTGTTCCCTTTGATTGGCCGGGACATAGGGTGGGTCTCTGAGAAGTGGTAGAAACTGGAGGAATGAGCGTTGGCTCGGTGTGGGGTCTGCAGTGGGGAGAAGGAAGCCCACGCGAGCAGCACAGAGGCGCTCAGAGCAGAGAGTGGGGTATTTCAGGTGCTTCTGGTCTCCTGCTTTCACATCAGGAATGCGGCCACCCATGCCACACCAGCTGTCAGCTCAAGGGCTGCATCAGAGTCATCAACTATATTAGGATCTTAGTCAGAACTTTTGGTTGACTTTTGGCTAGAGGCCACTTTAGAACTTTCACAACAAAGGACAGGTACAAATGTGACCTTCAGGAAAAGCTACAGTGTCTGAAACAGAAAAACGACCAAATCAGTTTCTGAGCATGAAAAATGCAATATTTCAGAACTGGCTTTGCAAAAATAATTATTAGGCATCGTTATGTCAATGTTACTGTTGTGGGGAAAAAAGTATTTTTCACCAGCAGAGATAGGTAATAACCTCTCTGCCACATTAGGATAATTTTCCATGACGTGAGAGCCCATCACATACCTTCTGTCACTCTTGCCCCCAGACAGAGTCTCTCTGTCCAAGTGACTCCCTCTCCCAAGAGGAGGGATGTCCAGGGATAAAGAAGGGCTGAGGTAGGAAGGAGGTGTTTGTCAGCATGCTCTTACTTAACTTTCCTTGGCCATTTTAATCATTTTTTAACATTCATTTTGATTCATTTTCGAGAGCTGATTACAGTTGAGTCTCTAAAGACACTGGTAATTATTCAAATATGAGTCACTTGAAGAAGGACCCCTGGCATCAACCATGACTTGAGAATTCTCCAAAAACTACAAGCATTTCATTTTTGTGTATCCTAGTTAAAAAAAAAAAAAATCCCAAGGTGTATTTTATACACATACATAAAGGCTTCCAAAAGGATACACCCCACCTGTTAACCTTTGGGGTTACCTTTGGGAATGGGATTGTGAATAGTGGAAGGGGCTTCACTTCTTTTGGCTTATAGATTTGTTGTTTGAATGTTTAAAGTAATGAGCATTACTTTTATGATGTGGAGAAAGGAAAGAAGAAAGGAAGGAGGGAGGAAGGAGAAAGCAAGTTGAAAGAGAGAAGGAAAGACAGAAAGACAGAGAGAGAGAGAAAACTACCTCCACCCTCCTCCAGCCTCTCCCTGAATGAGGTCCAGGGAATCTCATCTATGTCCCTTATCCTGCAGGAGCCGCTGGAACCCTCACAGGCACAGAGAACAGCAGCTGTTCACTCTCTTTGGTGCATTATTCATCCTGTATTTATTTTATTTAGATTTGTCAGAGTCAAAAGAGCTCAAAATAAAAATACACATAACTTTTGGCCATTTTAAATATCAAAACATTGAATGATATGTAGGGAGACTAGAGGCAAGAGGGAGGCCACAGGGAACACATAAAAGCAACAAGTTGGATAAGAAAGAAACAGCAGTTTCAAGTAAAAAGCAACAAATACCAGTCTGCTGAAAAAACCCACGACTGCTACTCCTTGTTTGAGCTTATGACAACCTTGTCCTCCAGACGTCGGGCCAGAAAATTAGTCGGGACAGAAGCCATTGTCCCCTGGATTCTCTTATTGCCTCAGAATGCCCACAGCATTGGCCGGCAGCTGTGGACGTGGCTCCTCAAGACCCATGGCCAAGCTCACTTTCCCCAGAACCCCTTCCTCTCTGCCCTGTCCTCCGGTGACCGGGCTTCTGCGTTCCCATTTTACATGCTCATGTTTTCAGTTATTTTGCACGTGTTAACTGTTGTCACTCTGGTTCTGTTGGTGGTGTGTCTAGTTTATTGACCTGAAAACCTTTGGGCACAAAGGCCTTTGGCATGCCTCTTCATCCCCTCGGTGTCCAGGTAGTGCCTCATCCACAGACGGAGTCTTACGACCTTTGGTCACCTTCCTGTCACCTCTCCATGCTCTTCTCCAGTGACATTGCCCAGAAGCCAGACGGACCGTGGTTAGCAAATGACCACGCAGGCACGTCTGTCTAATTCTAGCCAAGGGCATGGGGGAAAGGACAGAGCCCAGGGACCTGGGCTAATAATAGGAGGGGAGATTAGGGAGGGATTTGAACTGCATTGTTATCTCACAGGAATGGCGTTTGAGGGCCTTTTTCCCAAGCTCTTCCCAGAGCAGCTCCACCTCCCCACCCCTGTGTCGCTGTGGGAGTACCCACTGCCTTTTCCACCTTTCTCGTTCTGTGCCCCTCCACTCCCCTCCTCAACTCCTCATCCCTTTCCTCTCCGTGTCCTGGTCTCCTGCACCTATTCTCCGTATTCCTCTGCCTGGGTCGGCTTCCCTCCACCGCATCCTACAAGGCCTCTCCACACATCCTTCGTCTCTGCCTGTGTTTGTCCCACCCCCTCTCTTCCCAGGAGCCTCACTGTCTTCAGCTTCAGGTGCCAGATTTCTTTTCCAGACTCATGACCTCTGTCTCCCCACTAACACATTTGGGCCAGTTTTGTGTCCTCCTCTGAGTCCTGCTCCTCTGTCCCTGTGGAGAAGCACAGGTGGGTAACAAAGGTCGAAGTGGGCTGATGGCCTCCACATGCCCAACAACTAGCAGTCAGCACTGTCTGACACCAGCCACAGGGACACCTCTGAGAACAAGACCCACCTCCCTGAGCCCAGCCGCAGCTATTCTTAGGAACTCAGCACCACAAAAGGGCCTTTTGCTTTGTTTCACACCACCCCCAGAGATCTGCTCTTGGCAGCCAAGGCTGTAATCTCAGAGACAGGGGCCCAGGCACGGGGAGGCCCTGCTAGAACCTGTGCCCCCTACTCTGCTTCTCAGAACCATGAGGCTCTGCCCTTGGACAAGGTCACCTCCCTCCACGACACACAGACACACAGCTCTGCCACTCCTTCTGCAATCTTGGCCTTTTCACTCCACTGCCTTTGTTCCCATGGCTAGACCTCAGCTGTATCTCTGCATACCTCCCCGTCTGCCCTCTCAGCCTCCTCATGCCTGCCCTGATTTTTCCCCACTCCCAACAAACCAACAACTACACCATCCTGCTTCTTTCCCACTCTCCTGCTCAGAAAGCTTCAGCTCCTTTAATCTAGTAAACTCAAAGCTCTTTGAAAAAGGGCCTTCTTTTCTTGCTGTAGGTGGGGAAACTAAGACCCCCGCATCTGTCGCTTCAAACATTGAGGCTGAGCAACTCTCAACCGCTAGTCTGGTCCACAGACTGCGGACAGTCTGGCGCCCCGGCTGCTGGCTGCCCCAAAAAGCTCCCTTGGGGGCAAACAGCAGCCAGCTTCCCAAATCCTCTCTTCCAAGCCTGACTTTGTGAGTCTAAGACCCAGGGCAGTCACTCACCAGCCTCTCCCATGGCCAGAAGGACCTGCGTGATGTGTGTATCTGTTCGTTTACTTACTTGGGTTCTGATTCTTAAGGAGAACTTTGGGGCATGTGTAGCAAAAACCTGGAATGAAAGCTCTGCACTGAGCCCAGGCTTGCACACCAGCTGCAGGCATGCTGCACAGCCCTGCAGCACAGAAACAGCAGAGCCCTCCACCCTCCTCTTGCACCAGCAAGATCCCTGCCCCAAGAGACCAGGAAGTTATCCCAGGCCCAGGTTATGGATTGAGGCCGGTAGAGGCATGTGTACCTTTAAACGAGGAATGTTATCTTTCTAGGTAAAATAAAAATACTGAGGCAAGGGCTGGGCGCGGTGGCTCACGCCTGTAATCCTAGCTCTCTGGGAGGCCGAGGTGGGCGGATCATTCTGAGCTCAGGAGTTCGAGACCAGCCTGAGCAAGAGTGAGACCCCACCTCTACCAAAAAAATAGAAAGAAATTAATTGGA